>CP141130.1:67151443-67208943 GCA_035236585.1 Warburgia ugandensis
AGAGGGGCATCGACTACCCTTTTTCGGTGTAGACATGGTGGTGATGCACTGCTGACGCAGTGTCGGAGGGACCGGGTGTCGTTATTAAAATGACCCCCTACTTTTTGAATATCTTCTTCGCTCTCCCTATCTTTTTATTTTTACCTGAGAGGGCAGTGCTTACCCTTTTTCATTGCAGACACGGTGATGATGGGGTGTGGACGAAGCGTTAGAGCGAGAGGGTGTTGTTATTGAAAAGACCTCTTGCATTTTGACTCTGTTCTTCCCTCTCTCTTTCTTTTTTTTTTTACCAGAGAGGGTTGGCGTCAACCCTGTTTTAGGTGCACACAAAGTGGTGATGCAACGTTAAGGCATTGTGGGAGGGAGGGGGTGTCATTATCAAAATGGCCAATTGCATTTTGAATCTCATGTTCTCTCTCCCTCCCTCTCTCTCTCTCTCTCTCTCTCTCTCCCTCCCTCTCTCTCTCTCTCGCTCTCTCTCTCTCTCTCTACAAGAGAGGGGCAGTGCCTACCCTTTTCTCATGCAAACATCGTGGTGATGCAGCATTGAAGCAATGTCAGAGGGAGGGGGTGGTGTTATTAAAATGACCCCATGCATTTTGAATCCCTTCTTCTCTCTTTACTTTTTTCATTGGAGAGGGGTGGTGCCTTCCCTTTTTTGTCGCAGACATAGTGGTGATCTGGCGCTAATGCACTGTCGGAAGGAGGTGGTGTCGTTATCAAAATGATCCCCTACATTTTGAAGCTCCTCCTATCTTTCTTCTTTTTTTTTTTTAATTGGAGAGGGGCGGCGCCTACCCTTTCCTGGGCAGACAAGGTGGTGACGTTGTGGTCACATCGTGGTAGAGCAGTGTTAGAGGGAGGGGGTGTTGTTATCAAAATGACCCCTTCATTTTGAATCGCTTCTTCTCTCTTCCCCCGCCCCCCCCTCTCTTTTTGACAAGAGGGGTAGCGCATCTCCCTTTTCGACACAGACACAATGCTACCCCTGGGTTTTGACACAGTCTTAGAGGGAGAGGGTGTCGTTATCAAAACTATGCCTGTCTTTTGGACCTTTTCTTCCTCCTTATAATTTTTATTTTAACCAGAGAGGGGCTGTGATGACATGGGTTTTTGTAATGCATTTTGTAATAGATTTTCAAAGGCAGGGCCCTTAGTAATAATTTTTTTTTGCAAAACAAAGCAACAAAAATTCTTTTCTTTAAAACTTGTTTTGAAGAACCCAAGTCATCACTCCATATATAACATGAGTAGAATTTTGTACAAGATAAAATTCCATTGAAGGAATATATTTTTATTAAATTTCACAATCCATCCAGTGGTTCACAGTACAGCCTCGTATCAGTACAATACTTGTCCAGATTACATAATCCAAACTTTAAACCTCACTAAACATTACAAACTCTTAATACAAGACAATGCTCTCAAATAAAATACATGTCTTCAAGGGATATACCCTCATTGCTTATTCTTCCAAGTCTTCTTAGGTCTTGAGCTCCTAATTCTCCCTGTCTATACCTGAGATATTATAAACATTGAAACATTTACAATATCTCAACAAGTTATGCTTGGTATGGGAATCAAGAAGCATAAAACTTTGATAGTATAATCTGACTACATTGTAATCCCATTATTCATACTCATGGAGCAATCTCTTTACTTTGTCATATATGTACATCCTTATGCATACATAAGGTATACTGTGTATAGATATATACATATAGTCAAAATCATGAAAAATGGTTAATATCTCAAAACAAAATCATATCTAGCTTATGCTGAGTTGATAAATCATCCAGACTCTACTAAAAATACTCCCTCATTTGGGTAGTATATGTAATCCACCATTACCCGGCATCTCATCATGCCTTATCATCAGGCATTTCACTATGCCATGCATCATAATGCAAAAATACTCAAAGGACTACTATGCATGCAGTCAAAATCTGTGTCAACGTACCCAGATAACTACTCAATAATCCACATATTATCCTTGGTGGAAATCACAATATCCATGTCTGTATGGGGGGACCATGGCTGTCATAGTGGTGGCCTTCCCATAATTGCCCCACCTGACTTTTAGCCTCATTTAGGCTTGGTGTGCATATAATATCAAGTTTCAGAGAGAGGGTGACCAAACCCTACTAACTCTGCTAGCATAACATCCCTAGGACTATGCCTATTTAAAACAAAACCACAAGCCTCCATGCTTGTATGTAAAGTAATTCTCATATGTATCAGACAATCCATCTGTTTACTTAGGGCTAAAATACTTTCCAATTTCCTATTCACTTAGGGTTTTCCTCAATTCTAACTTAACCATTTCATGTGTTTTGATTGGATCATAAGGGTTTTCAATGGATTTAATACAAGTATTTACATTATACTTGTCCACATTTCTAGACATAAGATCATGTATACAACATGTACTTCTCATGTAGATGCATTCATAAAATCCTCCTACCTTCAAGTAGTGATCCATCTCTTTAGAGCTTCCATGATCCTGACTGATGTATGTAATTTGTAAATCCATGCATGCTATCAATCTATATACAATCTAAATAATCCTATATTTTTTATCCTATCTATATTCTTTGCGTAATCTTATCCTCTGATATAAAGGATCTAGATCTTATGTCCTATCATGTTCTATCTTCCTCATATTGTGTTTATCCTATTGATAAATAGATCTTATGGTTAGAATGATCTTCTAATCTTTTAGATCTAAGTATTTTCTATTCTATGTTTGTGTGTTCCTTTTTTGATCTTGATCTTTCATAGATTTTTTATCAACAATTTATACTTGTTGATAAAGATCAAGCTCTTAGATCTTCTATCATCTAGTTCTTCTTTGATCTAAGTTTAGTTGTTTGATCATCCCTAAGGAGGAGGATCTTGGTTCTCTTCCTTGAATCATAATTGATGAAGGGTTCAGATCTTTTATTTGATCTAAGATCTTCTATTCTATTTTATCTAAGTTGCAAGCAGTATATATCATCATCAAGAAGTATTTATTTCTTTTTATTGTTCTTTACCATTTAAGATCCAATGGATCTTGTTTGATCATCCTTATCTTACTTACAATTTTTATTAGGGTTAGATAATTTACTAGCCTTTTATGATCTTATTATTATTATTCAACCAATTAATGTTTTACTCGTTAAAGATAACTTATTTCAGCCTAAGTCTAGATTGCTCCTCTTATTTCCAATTGGCTAAGGCTTACTAGCTGAATGGGTGAACACAAAATGGTTACTTCAATCCTCAAGTAAGGAGGCATTTAGACTTTACAAAGATCAACGAAAGGTAGGGAAAGAGCAAGGCTCTATTAGAAAACTCCCTTAATCACCATGTTCAACATTCACTATAGTGACCTTAGCTCAACCTTTCATAAGGTCTTTATGAGCATGTTAACCCTAAGTACTCTTTCTAATTGATTTTAATTAAGTTCATGAACATTTAAAATGTGATTCATGGGGTTTATTATTCTACTAGTTTGGGCTACAGATTTGATAATCCTTATATTGTCCTACTAACTATAGCCCTTACTAATATTAAGTCCAAGTCATTAACTCATCTTAATTGTTCATGAATCTTTATTTCAGTAGATTTTCTTTTTAGTGATTTATGAATATTGAGACATAACCACTAATTAAAAATTATATCTAGTAACTTAAAGACAATTAAGATGCTTATACTATACTTTGACAATTCAAATAATCATACACTTTAAATTATAAGAGAATTGTACATTTATCTCATTCTAAGGGCATTTATACTCTAATATACTAACACAGATCCTAAATTATAAAATACATGAAATTTGACTACTAATCTAATGGAATCATGATTAAACTTCAAATTTAAACAAACATGGCCCTAAGATAATTAAATCTATCAAACTATAACAATTTAATAACACAAAGAACATAGCATGCTAAAATTTAAGAACTATCATGCTTTATAACATAAATCACATTTACAATACAATTATCAAATAAAAGACAATGAAATTAATTAGATTAAGATTATTAAAAACCTTTACTTATGATCCAATCATTAGATCTTAAATCTTTTCCTTTTAAGCAAGGGCATTATTTAATTTTAGGGCTTTTACTCCATTAATGTCCAAGATCATATCCCTTTGTTTTTTGTCATATTCAATCCATGATCTCAATGGATTCCTTCATAATATCATTCATTCAATCCATCCCAAGGGTTTGATGATACTTGACCTTATTTATCAAGTGGGTCCTTTTATATTTTTAGGGTTTTTCTATCATAAAGGGTAGATCCCTCAATTTATCTTAGATCTATCCAAATAAGTCATGGATATCACTTTATTTCAATATTATATCATCAGTAAATCAGATCCCCAAGACCTGATCATCTCAGACCTTGAAGATCATGAAAATTAGAAGTTTAATTCTTAAATACATAAAGTTCATGAAGAATTTTCTAAATATTATGATTTCAGAAGAAAATAGAAGTTACAAGCTTTCCACAGCTTCTTTCTGATCTCAATTTGGAGTTCAGATGACTCCACAATTGAATTGTGAAATTCACAGTTGTTCCTAGGGTCCAAATTTGATCTGGGCCCAGCAAAATGAATGACCTAGATTGATCGGGCAGATCTGGTCAGGTGGAGTGGTCATCGGGCGCCCGTCTTCGGGATGCATGCGTAACGCCCTTGGGGACCAGCACTGTTGCGCGGCCGTTCCATTTGAATGGCATCGCACGCAGCATGCACTCGTAGAACTCTCCCTCGGGGGCCATTTTTGTGCTGCGCTTCACAGCACAACCTAGGAGCCGATCCAATTTGGGAGATTGGACAGTCTATTTTGGACCATCCAATCAATCCCTTTACAATTAAGGGCTCAAAACTTAATAAAAAATCTTGAAATTTCTACCCTAGGGGTTTTGGATCCTTCTAGATCGATTGAATGGCTCAGATTTTCCATCTGAGCCCTCCATAATCTAGAATTGAAGGGTTTTGGTCCTTCATTTACTTTTATAAATTTTAACCTAAAACTAATTACAGAAAAATAAAAATTACATAAAATAACATGAAATAAGTATAAGAAGTGATTCCACCTACCTGATTGGAGAAAAAACATAGATTTGTAACCCAATTAGAAATAAATACCCTTTGATGATAAGATAGCTCGATAGTCTCTTGTTTTGTGATTTTCTATTGATTGCACTGTTGGATCTTGAAATTGATTGGGTTTTTGTAGATTAGGTAGTCTAGGATTGTATGGATGGTGGGATTTGTGAGACTGAATTTGGAATAGTGCCTAATTGAATTTAGGTCTCTTGTTCCAATTAGAGAGAGGAGAGAGAAAGTATAAGAAGGGAGATTGTTTGGAGTTTTGAAATTTTGGAAAGGAATCTAGATTTGCTTTTTTAGAGTAAGCAAGATGATTTCATGGGAATTATAAGGTACATTTTTGGAGGTGTATTTATAGATGTTTTTGAATTTTTCACAATTACTTGTAATTATCATGTTTCAATTCTTTTAAATATTAAATTAACATTAGATCCTCCACTACCACCTCCTTCTCCACTAGCAAATGGTAGTGGTTTAACCACTCATTATATGTTTTCTGGCCATTGGATTCATTTGTGGGCCCCACGAGGGTGTGAAAGGACCATTTTACCCTTTTATGGAGAAAAATCTATTTTATTCTCCCAAACTCAAAATTGAGCGTACTTAATGGCATTGGGTTCATATTTCTACGTACATTATAAATATTAATGTCTTAGGTCTCTGTTATGGTTAAAATTATCATTTTACCCTTTTATTCGTAAAAATAAAGAAAATTAGGAAATTTTCATTTCAACTCAGAATTGAACGTCATGTCATTTCGATCGATTTTTTAAGTACATTCATAATTTCTATGTTTTAATCTCTATCACAATAGAATTTCCAATAACCTAGTATTCCAGCTTAGAATTTTTGAAAATTCAAACTAAATTGATTTTCTCAATCAATTAATAAAATTTGGGGTTATTATAGGGGGCGATGCCAACCCTTTTTCTGCATAGACATAGGGTTGATGTGACACTGATGTAGTGTCAAGGAAGGCAGTGTCGTTATCAAAACTACCCTGCATTTTGAATCTCTTCTTCTTCTCTCTCTCTCTCTCTATCTCTTTTTTTTTGTTATTAGAGAGGGGCTATGCCTACCCTTTCCCAGAGCAGACATGGTGGTGATGTAGCTTTAATGCAATGCAGGAGGGAGGGGCGTCCTTATCAAAATGACTCCCTGTATTTTGATATCTTCTTCTCTCTCCCACTTTTTGTTTTTATAGGAGGGGTGGCGCTTACCCTTTTTTGACCAGACATGGTCATGATGTGGCACTGACATAGTGTCAGAGGAAAGTGTGCCATTATCAAAATGATCGCTTGTGTTTTGAATCTTTTCTTCTCTCTTTCCCTTTCTTTTTTTTTTTTTTTTTGTTAACTAGTGAGGGGTGCTGCCTACCCTTTTTTGCCACAGACATGGTGGTGGCATGGCATTGACACAGTGTTGGAGGGAAGGTGTGTCATTATCAAAACGACCCCCTACATTTAAAATAGCTTCTTGTTTGTCTTTTGTTTTCTTCTGACCAGAGATGGGTAGTGCCTACCCTTTTCTAGTGCATACATGATGGTGACGCAATGGTGATGCAGTGCTAATGTTGTGTCGGAATGAGGGGGTTTCGTTATCAAAATCACCCTTGTGTTTTGAATCTCTTCTTCTCTCTTTATTTTTGATGAGAGGCAAGCAGCATCTACCCTTTCTCTAAACAAAAATGGTGGTGACTCAGCCCTAACACATCATCGAAGGGAGGGGTGTTGGACATTTTGAATCTCTCTCTCTCTCTCTCTCTCTCTCTCTCTCTCTCTCTCTCTCTCTCTCTCTCTCTCTCTCTCTCTCTCTCTCTCTCGATCTCTCGACTAGTGAGGGGCAATGCCTACACTTTTTTGGCATAGACATGATGGTGCGTGGCCTTGACGTAGTGTTGGAGGGAGGGAGTGTCGTTACCTGCATTTTGAATCTTTACTTCTCTCTCTTTCATTTATTTACCAAAGAAGGGCAGCCTAGCCATTTTAGGAGTAGACACGGTGGTGATGTATTGCTGATGTAGTGTTGGAGAGAGGGGGTGTAATTATCAAAACGACCCCTTGCATTTTGAATCTCTTCTTTTCTCTCTCTCTCTCTCTCTATGTGTTTTATCGTAGAGCAGTGGCACCTACACTTTTTTTATGCAAACACAGTGGTGGCGTGGCACTGACGCAGTGTTAGAGGGAGGGGGTGTTGTTATCAAAATGACTCCCTGCATTTTGATATCTTCTTCTCTCTCCTACTATTTGTTTTTATAGGAGGGGTGGCGCTTACCCTTTTCTGACCAGACATGGTCGTGATGTGGCATTGATGTAGTGTCAGAGGAAAGTGTGCCATTATCAAAATGATCGCTTGTGTTTTGAATCTTTTCTTCTCTCTTTCCCTTTTTTTATTTTTATTTTTGTTAACCAGTGAGGGGTGGTGCCTACCCTTTTTCGCTGCAGACATGGTGGTGGCATGGCACTAACACAGTGTCGGAGGGAAGGTGTATCGTTATCAAAATGACCCCCTACATTTAAAATAGCTTCTTGTTTGTCTTTTGTTTTCTTCTAACCAGAGATGGGTAGTGCCTACCCTTTTCTAGTGCATACATGATGGTGACGCAATGGTGATGCAGTGCTAATGTTGTGTCGGAATGAGGGGGATTCGTTATCAAAATCACCCTTGTGTTTTGAATCTCTTCTTCTCTCTTTATTTTTGATGAGAGGCAAGCAGCATCTACCCTTTCTCTAAACAAAAATGGTGGTGACTCAGCCCTAACACATCATCGAAGGGAGGGGTGTTGGACATCTCTCTCTCTCTCTCTCTCTCTCTCTCTCTCTCTCTCTCTCTCTCTCTCTCGACGAGTGAGGGGCAATGCCTACACTTTTTTGGCATAGACATGATGGTGCGTGGCCTTGACGTAGTGTTGGAGGGAGGGAGTGTCGTTACCTGCATTTTGAATCTTTACTTCTCTCTCTTTCATTTATTTACCAAAGAAGGGCAGCCTAGCCATTTTAGGAGTAGACACGGTGGTGATGTATTGCTGATGTAGTGTTGGAGAGAGGGGGTGTAATTATCAAAACGACCCCTTGCATTTTGAATCTCTTCTTTTCTCTCTCTCTCTCTCTCTATGTGTTTTATCGTAGAGCAGTGGCACCTACACTTTTTTTATGCAAACACAGTGGTGGCGTGGCACTGACGCAGTGTTAGAGGGAGGGGGTGTTGTTATCAAAATGACTCCCTGCATTTTGATATCTTCTTCTCTCTCCTACTATTTGTTTTTATAGGAGGGGTGGCGCTTACCCTTTTCTGACCAGACATGGTCGTGATGTGGCATTGATGTAGTGTCAGAGGAAAGTGTGCCATTATCAAAATGATCGCTTGTGTTTTGAATCTTTTCTTCTCTCTTTCCCTTTTTTTATTTTTATTTTTGTTAACCAGTGAGGGGTGGTGCCTACCCTTTTTCGCTGCAGACATGGTGGTGGCATGGCACTAACACAGTGTCGGAGGGAAGGTGTATCGTTATCAAAATGACCCCCTACATTTAAAATAGCTTCTTGTTTGTCTTTTGTTTTCTTCTAACCAGAGATGGGTAGTGCCTACCCTTTTCTAGTGCATACATGATGGTGACGCAATGGTGATGCAGTGCTAATGTTGTGTCAGAATGAGGGGGATTCGTTATCAAAATCACCCTTGTGTTTTGAATCTCTTCTTCTCTCTTTATTTTTGATGAGAGGCAAGCAGCATCTACCCTTTCTCTATGCAAAAATGATGGTGACTCAGCCCTAACACATCATCAAAGGGAGGGGTGTTGGGCATTTTGAATGTCTTCTCTCTCTCTTGACTAGTGAGGGGCAATGCCTACACTTTTTTGGCATAGACACGATGGTGCGTGGCCTTGGCATAGTGTTGGAGGGAGGGAGTGTCGTTATGAAAACGACCACCTACATTTTGAATCTTTACTTCACTCTCTTTCATTTATTTACCAGAGAAAGGCAGCCTAGCCTTTTTAGGGGTAGACACGGTGGTGATGTATTATTGATGTAGTGTTGGAGAGAGGGGGTGTAATTATCAGATCGAAACCTTGCATTTTGAATCTCTTCTTCTCTCTCTCTCTCTCTCTCTCTCTCTCTCTCTCTCTTTTGACTAGTGAGGGGCAATGCCTACACTTTTTTGGCATAGACACGATGGTGTGTGGCCTTGACATAGTGTTGGAGGAAGGGAGTGTCGTTATGAAAACGACCACCTGCATTTTGAATCTTTACTTCTCTCTCTTTCATTTATTTACCAGAGAAGGGCAGCCTAGCCTTTTTAGGAGTAGACACGGTGGTGATGTATTGCTGATGTAGGTGCTGGAGAGAGGGGGTGTAATTATCAGAACGACCCCTTGCATTTTGAATATCTTCTTCTCTCTCTCTCTCTCTCTCTCTCTCTGTGTGTTTTATCGTAGAGCAGTGGCACCTACACTTTTTTGATGCAAACACAGTGGTGGCGTGGCACCGACGCAGTGTCACAGGGAGGGGGTGTTGTTATCAAAATGACCCCCTGCATTTTGAATATGTTCTTCTCTCTCCCTATTTTTTTTATTGGAGAGGGGCAGCACCTAGCCTTTTTTGCCGCAGACAAGGTGTTGACACAGTGTTGATGCAGTGTCGGAGGGAGGGGATGTTGTTATCAAAATGATCCTTTATGTTTTGAATCTCTTCTTCTCTCTCTTTATTTCTCTTTTTATCTGAGAGGGGTGGTGCGTACCCTTTCTCCTCATAGACACAGTGGTGACATGGCGCTGAGCAGTGTCAGAGGGTTTGGGTGTTGTTATCCAAATGACCCATTGCATTTTGAATCTCTTCTCTCTCTTTTCTTTTTGACTAGAGAGGTGTAGCACCTGTCCTTTTTTAGGGCAAACACAGTGGTGACAGAGCACAGAAGCAGTGTCAAAGGGAGGGGGTGTCATTATCAAAATGACCCCTACATTTTGAATCTCATCTTCTCTCTGTCTCTCTTTGACCAGGGAGGAGCGCACCTACACTTTTGTAGCACAAACATGGTGGTGATGTGGCACTGACATAGTGTCAAAGGGAGGGGGTGTCGTTGTCAAAAAGACCCCCTACGTTTTGAATCTCTTCTCTCTCTCTTTTTATTGGAGTGGGGTGGTGCCTACCCTTTTCTTCTGCAGGCAAGGTGGTGATGTGGTGGTGATGCAGTACTGATGTAGTGTCGGAGGGAGGGGTGTTGTTATCAAAGTGACCTCTTGCATTTTGACTCACTTCTTCTTCTCTCTCTCTCCCTTGATAAGAGTGGGGCAAGTCTTACCCTTTTTCAATGCAGACACGATGGTAAAGAGGCACTGATGCAATGTCAGAGGGAGAGGGTGTCATTATCAAAACGACCCCTTGAATTTTGAATCTCTTCTTCTCTCTCTATTCTTTTTTTCCTACCAGAGAGGAGCAGTGAGTACCCTTTTCTAGCACAAACATGGTGGTGATGCGTCACTAGTGTAGTGTCAGAGGGAGGGGGTGTCGTTATCAAAATGACCCCTTCCATTTTGAATCTCTTCTTCTCTCTATTTGTTTTTTTCGGAGAGGGGTGGCGCTAGCCCTTTTTTGGTGCAAACAAGGTGCTAACACAGCACTAACGCAATGTTGAAGAGAGGGGTGTCATTATCAGAATGACCCCTTACATTTTGAACCGCTTCTTCTCTTTTCTTTTTTTTTATTGGAGAGGTGGCGTTGACCCTTTTTCTAGGCAGATAAGGTGCTAACATGGTGCTAATGGAATTTCGGAAGGGGAGGGTGTCATTATCAAAATGACCCCCTTCATTTTGAAACTCTTCTTCTTCCTCTCTTTTTTCTTTTGACCATAGTGGGGCTACACCTACCCTTTTTTGGCTCAGACATGGTGGTGATGCTATGGCGAGCAGTGTCAAACTAATGAGGCTCCATTATCAAAACAAACCATTGCATTTTGAATCTCTTCTTCCCTCTGTTCTTTTTTTTTACCAGAGAGTGGCTATGCCTACTCTTTTGAATCTCTTCTTCTCTCTCTATTTTTATTTTTTACCGGAGATGAGTGGCGCCTACCCTTTTCCAGCATAGATATGGTGGTGACGTAGTAGTGACACAATGTCAGAGCGAGGCGGTGTCATTATCATAACGAGCCCCCACGTTTTGAATCTCTTCTTCTCTTTATTTTTTTTTTACCAGAGAGGGCAGTGTCAACCCTTTCTCAATACACACAAGGTGTTGACACAGCACTAATGCAGTACCAGAGGGAGGGGGTGTTGTTATCAAAATGACCCCAATGTTTTGAATCTCTTTTTCTCTCTCTTTTTTTCTTTTGACCAAAGAGGGACAACGCCTACCCTTTTTTGTTGCAAACAGTATGTTTGACGTAGCACTAACTGTGTTGAAAGTAGGGGTGTCGTTATTAAAACAACACTCTATGTTTTGAATCTCTTCTTCTCTCTTTTTTTTTGACCAGAAAGGGGCAATGCCTAGCTTTTTTTGAAGCAGATACGATGGTGACACGGTGCTGAGGGGTGTTTGAGGGAGCGTGTCATTATCAAAATGATCCCTGCCTTTTGAATCTCTTCTTCTCTCTTTCTTTTCTTTTACTAGATAGGTCAGAGCCTACCTTTCTTCGGTGTAGACACATTGGTGACAAGGAGGTGACGCAGTGTTGAAGGGAGGGGCTCTCGTTATCAAAATGACCCGCTCCATTTTGAATCTCTTCTTCTCTCTATTTCTTTTTTTTTTTTTTTTTATTGGTGAGGGGTGGAGCCTACCCTTTCCTAGCACAGACATGGTGTTGACATGGCACTAATGCAGTTTCGGACGGAGGGGGTGTCATTATCAAAATGACCCCCAATGTTTTGAATCTGTTCTTCTCTCACTTTTCTTTCTTTTTGGTCGGAGAGAGGCAGCACCCACCCTTTTCCACCACAGATACATTGGGGATGCATCGCTAAAGTAGTGTTGAAGGGAGGGGGTGTAGTTTTCAAAACAACCCCCAACATTTTGAATCTCCTCTTCTCTCTCTCTCTCTCTCTCTCTCTCTCTCTCTCTCTCTCTCTCTCTTTTCTTTTCATTGTAGAGGGGCGGCACTAACCCTTTTTTGGCACAAACACGGTGGTGATGCAGCATTGAAGCAGTGTTGGAGGGACGGGGTATTTTTATTAAAACTGCCCACTGCATTTTGAATCTGTTCTTCTCTTTCTTTTTCTTGCTTGGAGAGGGGTGGCGCTAACCATTTTTTGGCACAGACAAGGTGCTGACACGGCATTAACGTAGTATCGAAGAGAGGGGTGTCATTATCAAATTGAACCCTAGCATTTTGAATCTCTTCTTCTTCTCTCTCTCTCTCTCTCTCTGACTAGAGAGGCATAGTGCTTACCCTTTTTTGGGGTAGACATGGTGGTGATGGGGCATTGACACAGTGTCGGAGGGAGGGGCTGTCGTTATCAAAACACCCTTTGCATTTTGAATCTCTACTTTTCTCTCTCTCTCTCTCTTTATTTTTTTTTTTATAAGAGAGGGGTGGCACCTAGCCCTATCCGATGTAGACATGGTGCTGATGTGGCGTTGACACATTCTCAGAGGGAAGGTGTGTCATAATCAAAATGACCTCGTATGTTTTGAATGTCTTCTTCTCTGTCTTTTTTGTTTATTGGAGAGGGGCAGCATCTGGCCTTTTCTGTTGCAGACACGTGGTGATGCAGTGTTGGAGGGGTCGGGTGTCATTACCATAATGACACGCTACATTTTGAATCTCTCAAACCTCTCTCTCTCTCTCTCTCTGTTTCTGTCTCTGTGGCCAGAGAGGGGTAGTGCTTACTCATTTTTTATGTGGACATGGTTTTGATGTAGCACTAACACAACATCGGAGGGAGGGGGTGTCGTTATCAAAATGACCCTCTGCATTTTGAATCTCTCATTCTCTCTCTCTCTCTCTCTCTCTCTCTCTCTCTCTCTCTCTCTCTTACCAGAGAGGGACATCGCCTACCATTTTTCAATGCAAACATGGTCGGGATGTGGCACTGACGCAGTGTCAAAGTAAGAGGGTGTCATTATAAAAAAAACCCCTGCAATTTGAATCTCTTCTTCCTCTACTTCTCTCTCTCTTTTCACCAAGGAGGGGCAACACCTACCATATTTCGGCACAGACGTGGTGTCGTTATCAAAATGATCCCCTGTGTTTTCAATCTCTTCTTCTCCCTCTCTCTCTCTCTCTCTTGATGCGAGAGGGGCAGACATGGTGGTTATGCAATGTTGGTGAAGTGCACGTGGGAGGGCATGCTGTAATCAAAATGACCCCTTGCATTTTGAATATCTTCTTCCCTCTCTATTTTTTCCTTTTTGATCGAAGAGGAGTGATGCCTACCCATGTCCACTGGAGACACGGTATTGATGTGGCGCTGATGCAATGTCTGAGGGAGGGCATGTCCTTATCAAAATGACCCCCAATATTTTGAATCTCTTCTTCTTCTCTCTCTCTCTGTCTCTCTCTTTCTTTTGACCAGAGAGGGACAGTGCCCACCCTTTTGCATAGTACACAAACACGGTGGTGATGCCACACTAATGTAATGTTGGTGGGAGGGGTGTGTTATCAAACGAAACCCTTGTGTTTTGAATATCTTCTTGTCTCTCACTCCTTTTTTTTCTTTTTCTTTTTATGGAAAAGCATTGGCACCTACCTTTTTCTGGCACAAACATGGTGGTGATGAGGAGCTGGCGCGGTGTAAGAGGGAGGGCATGTCATTATCAAAATGACTCACTAAATTTTGAATCTTTTCTTCTCTCTCTCTCCCCTTTTCTTTTATCAAACAGAGGCAATGCCAACCCTTTTCCAATGTAGACAAGATGGTGGCGTGGTGCTAACACAGTGTCAGATGGAGGGGTGTGTTATCAAAATGACCTCCTATGTCTCTCTCTCTCTCTCTCTCTCTCTCTCTCTCTCTTTGATGAGAGAGGGGCAGTGCCTACTCTTTTCATATGCAAAAACAATGGTGACACGGCACTATCACACCATTGGAGGGAGGGGGTGTCGTTATCAAAATGACCCCTTGCATTTTGAACCACTTCTTCTTTCTCTCTGTTTTTTTACTAGACAGGAGCGCACCTATCCTTTTGAATCTCTACTTCTCACTCTATTTCTTTTTTTTTTAACGGAGAGGGTGCCTACCCTTGTCAAGCCTAGACACAGTGATGATGCAATGTTGATGTAGTGTTAGAGGGACGAGGTGTCGTTAATAGAACAACCCCCATCATTTTGAAACTCTTCTTCTATCCAATATTTTTTTTACTAGAGAGGGTCGACGCCTTCCCTTTTCTGGCGTAGACAAGGTTCTGACATGGTGCTAATGTAGTGTTATAGGGGTGAGGTTTCTTTATCAATGTGGACCCCTGCATTTTGAATCTCTTCTTCCCTATGTTTTTCCTTCTTTTGATAAGAGAGCGGCAGTGTCGACCCTTTTTAGGCACAGATATGGTGGTGATGTGGCGTTGAGTAGTTTCAGAGGGATGGGGTGACATTATCAAAATGACCCCCTCCATTTTGATTCTCTTCTTCTCCTTTTTTTCTTTTCTTTTTGGTTGAAGAGGCAGCGCCTACCCTTTTTGTCATAGACACGATGGTGATGCAGCACCGACACAGTGTCAGATGGAGGGGATATAGTTATCAAAATGACTCCTTGCATTTTGAATCTCTTCTTTGTCTCTCTTTTACCTAAGCGAGGTGGTGCCACTGCAGTGACCAAGTGTCGGAAGGAGATGGTGTTGTTATCAAAATGAACCCTTGGGTTTTGAATCTCTTTTTCTCTCTTTTTTTCTTTTCTTTTTTTGATCGAAGAGGGGTGGCTCCTACCCTTTTCCATTGCAGACATGATGGTCGTGCGGTAGTGATGTGGCTCTGACACAATGTCGGAGTGAGGGGGTGTCATTATCAAAATGACCCCCTATGTTTCAATTCTCTTTTTGTCTCTCTTTTTTCTTGTTTTTTGACCAGAGAGGGGCGACGACTAACCTTTTCGATGCAGACATGGTGGTGACGCAATCCTGATGCAGTGTCAAGGGGAGGAGTGTCATTATCATAATGACCCCTTACGTTTTGAATCTCTTCTTCTTCTTCTTCTTCTTCTTCTCTCTCTCTCTCTCTCTCTCTTGACTGGAGAGGGGGGGTTCATACCCTTTTTTGTCGCAGACATAATGGTGATGCAATGGTGACATGACGTTAATGCAGTGTCGGAGGGAGGCAATGCCTTTATCCAAGTGGTGACTTGCATTTTGAATCTCTTTTTCTCACTTTTTTTTTTGTATGGAAGAGGGGTAGCACCTACTCATTTTTGGTGCAGGCATGGTGGTGACATGGCGGTGACACAGTGTCGGAGGGACGAGGTGTTGAAGGCTAGGGGTGTCATTATCAAAATGACCTTGTGCATTTAGAATCTCTTCTTCTTGTCTCATTTTTTTTTTACTGAAGAGGGGCGTCATCTACCCTTTTTCGGCTCAAATACAGTGGTAACGCAACGCTACTGGAGTCTCCAAGGGGGGTGGTGTCATTATCAAAATGACCCCCTGTGCTTTGAATCTCTTCTTCTCTCTCTTTTGTTCTTTCTTATTTTGACGGGAGAGGGGTGGCACCCACCCTTTTCGGTGCAAACAAGGTGTTGACAAATAGCTAATGCAGTGTCAGAGGGAGTGGGTGTTGTTATCAAAATGACCCCTTGCATTTTGAATCTCTTCTTCTCTCCCTTGTTTTTCTTTTGACTTAAGAGGGGTGGCACCTACCCTTTTTCGGCATAGACATAGTTGTGACGCCATGGTGAGATGTGGTTGAGTAGTGTCAGAGGGATAGGGTGCCATTAATAAAATGACCTCCTATGTTTTGAATCTCTTCTTCTCTCTCTCTGACCGAAGAGGGGTGGCGCCTACCCTTTTTTGATGCAAACATGGTTGTGATACAGTCTCAAAGAGGGGGGGTGTAGTTATCAAAATGACCCCTTGCATTTTGAATATGTTCTTCTCTCTCTGTGGTGACGCTACATTGACAAAGTGTGGGAGGGAGGGGCGTCGTTATCAAAATGACCCCCTATATTTTGAATCTATTCTTCTCTCTCTCTTTTTCTTTTTTTACTAGAGAGGGGTGGCACCTTCCCTTTTTCGGGACAGACATGATGGTGATGCAGTGCTAATGCAATGTTGAAGGAAGGTGTCATTATCAAAATGACCTTTTGTGCTTTGAATCTCTTCTTCCTCTCTCTCTCTCTCTCTCTCTCTCTCTCTCTCTCTCTCTCTCTCTCTCTCTTGACCAAGGAGGGGTGGCTCTTACCTTTTTCTACCACAAACAGAGTGTTGATGCAGTGGTGACATAGTGCTGACATAGTTCGAAGGGAAGAGGTATCGTTAGCCGAACAACCACTTGCGTTTTGAATCTCTTCTTCTCTCTCTCTCTCTATTTTTTTTTTTTTAGGGGTAGCACCTATCTCTTTTTGGAAGAGAGACAATGGTGATGTGGCTCTGACGAAGCATAGAGGGAAGTGGTGTCATTATTAAAACAACCCCAAGTATTTTGAAACCCTTCTTCTTAGTTTATTTTTTTTACTAGAGTGGGGGTAGAGTCCACCAATTTTTGGCATAGATACGGTGATGAAATAGTGGTGATACGATGTCTGAGGGAGGGGGTGTCATTATCATAATGAGCCCTTATGTTTTGAATCTCTTCTTATGTCTCTTTTATTCTTTATTTTTTACGGGAGACAGGCCCCTACCCTTTTCTAGCTCCTACACGTAGTTGACACAATGTCAGAGGGAGGGGGTCTATTTAGCAAAACGACCCTTGCATTTTGAATCTCCTCTTCTCTCTCTTTTTTTTCTTTTGGTTGCAGAGGGGCAATGCCTAACCTTTTCGGGCACAGACATGGCTGTGATGCAGTGGTGACAAGTTGTTGAGTCGTGTTGGAGGGATAGGGTACCGTTATAAAAATGACCCCATATGTTTTCAATCTCTTCTTCTCTCCCTCTTTTTTGTTTGATCGGAGATGGGCACACCTACCTTTTCTGTCACAAACACGTTGGTGACATGGCGTGCTGTAGTGTTTGAGAGAGGGGGTGTCATTATCAAAATGACCTCCTACATTTTGAATCTCTTCTTCTCTCTCTTTGTTTCTTTTCTTTTTGACTAGAGAGGGGAGGCGCCTACCCTTTTTCTAATGCAGGCACAGTGGCAGCACGATGGTGATGCAGCACTGATGCAGTATCAGAGTGAGGGGTTGTCATTATCAAAATGACCCCTTACATATTGAATCTCTTCTTCTCACTCTTTTTCTTTTCTAACCAAAGAGGGGCAGTGCCTCTGCTTTTCTGGCACAGACACGATGATGACACAATGCTGATCAATGTTGGAGGTAGGAGGTGATATTATCAAAATGACCCCTTATATTTTGAATCACTTCTTCTCTCTCTCTCTCTCTCTCTCTCTCTCTCTCTTACTGGAGAGGGGTGGCTCGTACCCTTTTGTGGTGTAGACATAGTGGTGATGTAGTGCCGAAAGGAGGGGGTGTCGTTATCCAAACGACCACCAGCATTTTGATCTCTTCTTCTCTCTGCTTTTTTTATCATTGGAGAGGGGCAGCACCTACCTTCTTTTAGCACAGACATGGTGGTGACGCGGCAATGACGAAGTGTTGGAGGGAGTGGGTGTCATTATAGAAATGACTCCTAGCATTTTGTATCTCTTCTTCTCTCTCTTTATTGTTTTATACAGGAGAGAGGCAGCAACTACCCTTTTCGATGTAGACACTATGGTGACGCAGCACTGAAATAGTATCAGAGGGAGAGGGTGTCAATATCTTAATGACCCCCTACATTTTGAATCTCTTCTTCTCTCTCCTTTTTTCTTTTTGACCAGAGAGGGGTGGCGACTACCCCTTTTGGGTGCAGACATAGTGGTCATGTGGCACTAACACAATGTCATAGGGAGGGGGTGTCATTATCATAACGACCCCCTACATTTTGAATCCCTTCTTCTCTCTCTCTCTCTCTCTCTCTCTCTCTCTCTCTCTCTCTCTCTCTCTCTCTCTTTTATTTTGACTAGAGAGGGACGGCGGTGCCTACCCTTTTCAATTGCAGACACTGTCATGATGTGGTGGTGGCGCGGCTCTGATGTAGAGTCAAAGGGAGGGGGCGTAGTTATCTATGTGGCGACTTACATTTTGAATCACTTTTTCTCACCTTTTTTTTAAACAAAGAAGGGAGGTGCCTACCCATTTTCGGCACAGGTATAGTGGTGAAGTGATGGTGACGCAATGTCAGAGGGATGGGGTGTCATTATCAAAACGACATCCTGCTTTTTGAATCTCTTCTTCTCTCTTTGCCTCCTTTCTTTTTTACCAGATAGGGGCAGCGGCACCTACCCTTTTAAGCATAGACATGGTGATGACACAGTGCTGATGAAGTGTTGGAGGAAGGGAGTGTCGTTATCAAAATGACCCTTTGCATTCAGAATCTCTTCTTCTTCTCTCTGTTTGTTTTTTTACTGAAGAGGGGCTGCGTCTACCCTTTTTTACTACAGATACGGTTGTTAGGTGGCGCTAATGCAATATCCAAGGGGGGTGGTGTCATTATCAAAATGACTCCCTACATTGTGAAGCTCTTCTTCTCTCTTTTTTTCTTTTGACGGGAGAGGAGTGGCACCTCCCCTTTCCTGGCGTAGACAAGGTGCTGACAAATAGCTGACACAGTGCTGATGCAGTGTCAAAGTGAGGGGTTGTCATTATTGAAATGACCCCTTGTGTTTTGAATCTCTTCTTCTCACTCTTTTCTTTTTTTCTTGACCAGAGAGGGGCTGACCTCCCCTTTTCTAGCACAGACACAATGGTGAAATGTTGTTGATGCAGTGTTGGAGGGAGGTGTCATTATCTAAACTACCCCCTTTGCTTTGAATCTCTTCTTCTTCTTCTCTCTCTCTCTCTGACTGGAGAGGGGTACCTCGTACCCTTTTATGGTACATACATAGTGGTGATGTGGTGGTGACATAGTGCTAATTCAGTGTCGAAGGGAGGGGGTGTTGTTATCCCAACAACTGCTAACATTTTGAATCTCTTCATCTCTCTGTTTTTTTTTTTTTTTGACCGGAGAGGGGTAGCACGTACCTTTTTTTGAATTAGACATGGTGGTGATGCAACATTGACAAAGTGTCGGAAAGAGGGGTGTCATTATCGAAACAACCCCTGGCATTTTATCTTCTTCTCTCTCTTTTCTTTTTCATTAGAGAGGTGGTAGCATCGACGCTTTTTTCAGCGCAGACACAGTGGTGATGCAGTGTCGGAGGGAGGGGGTATCTATAACAAAATGACCCCCTACATTTTGAATCTCTTCCTCTCTCTCTCTCTCTCTTTTTCATTGACACGAGAGGGGTGGAGTCTACCCTTTTGGGCACAGACACGGTGGTGATGATGTGCTGATGCAGTGTCGAAGTGAGGGGATATTGTTGTCAAAATGACCCCATATGTTATGAATCTCTCTCTCTCTCTCTCTCTCTCTCTCTCTCTCTCTCTCTTTATTTTTATTTTTATTTTTTTACTAAAGAGGGACTGCACCTACCCTTTCTCGATGTAGACACGTCGGTGACATGGTGCTAATGCAGTGTCGAAGGGAGGGGATGTCGTTATCAAAATGACCCATTGTGTACTGAATCTCTTCTGGTCTCTCTCTCATTTTTATTTACCAAAGAGCGGCAGCGGCTACCCTTTTCCAGCTCAAACATGGTGGTGAAGCTGGGTTGGAGGGAGGGGGTGTTGTTTTCAAAATGGCTCCTTGCATATTGAATCTCTTCTTCTTGCTTTTTATTTTTTTAAATAACAGAAGAAGGGAGGGGCCTACTCCATTTTGGCGCAGACAAGGTGGTGATATAATGTTGATGTAGTGTTAGAGTGAGGGGGTGTTATTATGGAAACGACCCCCTATGTTTTGAATCTCTTCTTCTTCTTCTTCTTCTTCTTCTTCTCTCTCTCTCTCTCTCTCTCTCTCTCTCTCTCTTTACTAGAGAGGGGCAGTGCCTACCCTTTATCGACACAGACATGGTGATGATGCACAGGTGACACAATGTCAAAGGAAAGGGGTGTCATTATCAAAATGACCCCTTGCATTTTGAATCTTTTCTTCTCTCCCTCTAATTTTTTTAACAGAGAATGGCGATGCCTACCCTACATTTTGAATTTTTTCTTCACTCCCTTTTTTTGACCAGAGAGGGACAGTGCCTACCCTTTTCCAGTGCAGACATGGTGGCGACGTAGTGGGGACGTAGTTCTAATGTAGTGTCCGGGGGATGGGGTGTCATTAGCAAAATGACCCTCAACTTTTTCAATCTCTTCTTCTCCCTCTTTTTTTTTTTTTCCTTGAGAGGGGCAGCACCGACCCTTTTTTGATGCAGACATAGTGGTGACGTGGCAATAACACAGTGTTTAAGGGAGGGGTGTTATTATCGAAATGACTCCTTGTGTCTTGAATCTCTTCTTCTCTCTCTCAATTTTTTTTTCTTCACAAAAGCAGGGTATTGCCTACCCATTTCTGGGGCAGATACGATGGTGACACTGCATTGACGCAACATCAGAGGGAGGAGGTGTTGTTATCAAAATAACCCCCTACATTTTCAAACTCTTCTTCTTCTTCTTCTTCTTCTTCTTCTCTCTCTCTCTCTCTCTCTTTACGAGAGAGGAACAGCGCCTGCCCTTTTTCACTGCAAAATCGATGGTGATGCAACATTGGCATAGTGTCAGAGGGAGGGCATGCCATTATCAAAATGACCCCCTATGTTTTGAATCTCTTCTTCTCTATCTCTCTTGTTTTTCCTTGACCCGAGAGGAGTGGTGCCTACCCATTTTCGTCACAGACATGGTGGTGACATGGAATTGACATAATATCAGAGGGAGGGCACATCATTATCAAAATGACCCCCTAAGTTGTGAATCTATTCCTCTCTCTTTCTTTTTTTGTTGACCCAAGATGGGCAGTGCCTACCCTTTTTCACCGTAGGCAAAGTGCTAACACGATGTTGATTGGAGGGAGGGCATGTCATTATCAAAAGGACCCCCTGTGTTTTGTATAACTTCTTCTCTCACTTTTTTTCATTTTTGCCACAGTGGGGTAGTGCCTACACTTTTTTCAATGCAGACCCTTTGCATTTTGAATATCTTCTTCTTACTATTTTTCCTTTTTCCAATGGCTAGAGAAGGGTGGTGCCTACCCTTTTCCAGTGCATACATGGTAGGGACGTGACGTAGACAAAGGGTCAGAGTGAGGGAGTGTTGTAATGAAAACAACCCTTTACATTTAGAATATCCCTCTCTCTCTTTTTTTTTTTTGTTTTGACTGGACAAAGCAATGCTTACCCTTTCTCGGTGCAAACGCGGTGGTGACACAACACTGATGCATTGTCATAGAGAGGGGCACAATGCCTACAATTTTTCAATGTAAACATGGTGGTGACGCAGAGCTAAATAGGGATAGAGTAAGGGGGTGCCATTATCAAAATGACCCCCTACATTTTGAATCTATTGTTTGTGTCTCCTTTTTTTTTCTCACCAGAGTGGGGCAACGCCAACCCTTTTCTAGGAGACCCCTTGCATTTTGAATATCTTCTTCTCTCTCTCTCCATAGGAGAGGGGCAGTGCATATCCTTTTCGAGAGTAAACATGATGGTGACGCAGCATTAATGCAATGATGGAGGGAGGGCGTGTCTTTATTAAAATGACCCCCTGCGTTTTGAATCTCTTCCTCTCTCTCTCTACCAGAGAGGGGCAGCGCCTACCCTTTTTAGACACAAACATGGTGGTGATGCAGAGGTGCACATATAAGTGGGAAGAGGTGTCATTATCAAAATAGCCCCCTATATTTTGAATCTCTTCTTCTCTCTCTCTCTCTCTATTTTTTTTATAACAGAGGGGCAGCCCTTCCCCTTTTTTCTACACAGACACAATGCTGATGTGAAATTTCTTTTTGAATATGTTCTTCTCTTCCTATTTTTTTTTTACAGGATAGGGGCAACACTTACACTTTTCTAGCACAGACACCGTGGTGACATAACACTGATACAGTGTCGAAGGGAGGGGCTGTCATTATCGAAACTACTACCCCATGTGTTTCGAATCTCTTCTTCTTCTTCTCTCTCTCTCTCTTCACTAGAGAGGGTCAACACCAACCCTTTTTCTGTGCTAACACAGTGCCGAAGGGAGGGGGTGCCATTGTCCAAAGACTACCTATGCTATGAATCTCCTCTCTCTCTCTCTCTCTCTCTCTCTCTCTCTCTCTCTCTCTCTCTCTCTTTTAAAAGCAGAGGGGCAGTGCCTACACTTTTTTATCATAGATATGGCGGTGACACACTGCTGACTCTGTGTTGGAGGGACAGGTGTCATTATCAAAATGACCCCCTCCATTTTGAATCTATTCTTCTCTATCTCTTTCTTTTTTTTAGCATAGAGGGGTGGCACCAGGCCTTTTTTGGTGTAGTCACAACGGTGACGCGGCGCTGACGAAACGTCGAAGGGAGGGGCAGTCGTTATGAAAACAACCCCTTGCATTTTGAATCTCTTCATCTCTCTCTCCTTTCTTTTTTATTGACTAAAGAGGGGCTGCATCTACCCTTTCTCGATGAACATAGGTGGTGATGCAATGCTAATGCTGTGTGCGAGGAGGGGTGTTGTTATGAAAATGACCCCCAGCATTTTAAATCACTTCTTCTCTCTCCCTTTTTTCCTTTTTTTTTTTTTTTGACTAGAGAGGGGCATGCTTGCCCCTTTCCATTGCTGAGGTGGTGACACGACATTAATGTAGTGTCGAAGGTAGGGGTGTCATTATCAAAATGACCCCCTGCGTTAATCTCTTCTTGTCTCTCCATTTTTTTTGGCTGGGGAGGGGCAGCGTCTACCCTTTTCTGACACAAACATGGTGGTGATGTGGTGCTGATGCAGTGTTAGAGGGAGGGGGTGTTGTTATCAAAATGACCCTTTGCATTTTGAATCTCTTCTTCTTACTATTTTTCCTTTTTTGAATGGCTGGAGAAGGGTGGTGCCTACTCTTTTTTAGTGCATACATGGCAGTGACGTGACGCAGACGACGGGTCAGAGTGAGGGAGTGTTGTAATTAAAATAACCCTTTACATTTTGAATATCGTTTTCTCTCTCTATTTTTTTTTTGACCAAACAGGGCAATGCTTCTTACCCTTTGTTGGTTCAAACATGGTGGTGACACAGCACTGATGCATTGTTATAGAGAGCGGCGCACCGCCTACCATTTTTTGACACAAACATGGTGGTGACATGGAGCTAAATAGGGACAGAGTGAGGAGGTGCCATTATCAAAGTGACCCCCTACATTTTGAATGTAATGTTTGTGTCTCCTTTATTTTTTTTTCACCATAGTGGGGCAGTGCCAAACCTGTATGGTATTGTGCCCCTGACGCATTGTCAGAGGGATGGTGTATAGTTATCAAAGGTGCCACCAACTATGTGAATCTCTTCTTCTCTCTGTTTTTTTTTTTTTTTTTACTGGAGAGGGGCACTGTCGACCCTTTCTTAGCACAAACACGGTGGTGATACAGTGTTGGAGGGAGTGGTGTCATTATCAAAATGACCTCTACTTTTTGAATATCTTCTTCTCTCTCTCACTTTATAGGAAAGGGGAAGTGCATATCCTTTTTGGGCGAAGACACGGTGGCGATGCGGCATTAATGCAATGATAGAGGGAGGGCATATCTTTATCAAAATGACCCCCACTGTTTTGAATCTCTTCTTCTTCTCTCTCTCTCTCTCTTTACCAGATAGGGTCAACACCTACCCTTTTTTTGTGCTGACACAGTGTCGAAGGGAGGGGGTTCCATTATCCAAACGACTACCTATGCTTTGAATCTTTCTTCTCTCTCCCTTTTTTTCTTCGTCACAGATATGGCAGTGACACACTGCTGACTGAGTGTTGGAGGGAGGGGTGTCATTATCAAAATGTCCCACTCCATTTTGAATCTATTCTTCTCTCGCTCTCTTTCCTTTTTACCATAGAGGGGTAGCACCAGCCCTTTTTTGGTGTAGTCACAATGGTGAAGCGGCGTTGACGAAGCATCGGAGGGAGGGGGAGTCGTTATGAAAACAACCCCTTGCATTTTGAATCTCTTCCTCCCTCACCTTTTTTTTGTTTTCTTTTACTAAAGAAGGGCTGCGCCTACCCTTTTTCGATGAACCCATGGTGGTGATGCAATGGTAATTTAGTGTGGGGGGGAGGGGGTGTTGTTAGAAAAACGACTCCAAGCATTTTGACTCTCTTCTTCTCTCTCCCTTTTTTCCCTTTCTTTTTTATGACCAGAGAGGGGTGCGCTTGCCCTTTTCCATTGCAAACACGGTGGTGACATGACACTGATGCAGTGTCGGAGGTAGAGGTGTCTTTATCAAAATGACCCCCTACGTTAATCTCTTCTTGTCTGTCCCTTTTTCTTCACTGGAGAGGGGCAGCGCCGACCCTTTTCTGACACAAACATAGTGGTGACGTGGTGCTGATGCAGTGTTGGAGGGAGGGGGTGTCATTATCAAAATGACCCTTTGCATTTTGAATATCTTCTTCTTACTATTTTTCCTTTTTTTAATGGATGGAGAAGGGTGGTGCCTACCCTTTTTCAGTGCATACATGGTAGTGACGTGATGCAGACGAAGGGTTAGAGTTAGGGAGTGTTGTAATGAAAGCAACCCCTTGCATTTTGAATATCCTTTTCTCTCTCTATTTATTTTTTTTGACCGAACAGGGCAATGCTTACCCTTTCTGGGTGCAAACACGGTGGTGACATAGCACAGATGCATTGTCATAGAGTGGGGTGCAACGCCTACCATTTTTCGACACAGACATGGTGGTGATGCGGAGCTAAATAGGGAGAGAGTGAGGAGGTGCCATTATCAAAGTGACACCCTACATTTTGAATCTATTGTTTGTGTCTGCTCTCTTTTTTTTCACCAGAGTGGGGCAGTGCCAAACATTTTCTAGTGATGGTATCGTGGCCTGATGCATTGTCAGAGGGATGGTGTATCGTTATCAAAGCTGGACCAACTATTTGAATCTCTTCTTCTCTCTATTTTTTTTTCTTTGACTGGAGAGGGGTAATGTCGACCCTTCCTTGGCACAAACACAGTGGTGATATAGTGTTGGAAGGAGTGGTGTCATTATCAAAATGACCTCTGCTTTTTGAATATCTTCTTCTCTCCCTCTCGCTCTCTTTATAGGAGGGGCAGGGCATATCCTTTTTGGGCGAAGACACGGTGGTGACCAACATTAATGGAATCACAGAGGGAGGGCATGACTTTATCAAAATGACCCCAATGTTCTCAATCTTTCCTCTCTCTCTCTCTCTGTGTGTGTGTGTACCAGAGAGGGGCGGCGCCTACCCTTTTTCAACACAAACATGGTGGTGATGCAGAGGTGACACAGTGCAGCAGGGAAGAGGTGTCATTATCAAAACGGCCCCTTGCATTTGGAATCTCTTCTTCTCTCTCTATTTTTTTTTCTTTTTTGAATGGTGAGGGGGGGCACCTACCCCCTTCCTGT
The DNA here is from genome assembly GCA_035236585.1 of Warburgia ugandensis. NCBI lineage: Eukaryota > Viridiplantae > Streptophyta > Magnoliopsida > Canellales > Canellaceae > Warburgia > Warburgia ugandensis. The sequence goes on from CP141130.1 coordinate 67,177,109, forward strand.
GCAAACACAACAGTGATGGGGCACCGATGCAGGGTTGAAGGGTGTGTTGTTATCAAAACAACCCCCTGCGTTTTGAATCTATTTTTCTTCTTCTTCTTCTTCTTCTTCTTCTTCTTCTTCTTCTTCTTCTCTCTCTCTCTCTCTCTCTCTCTCTCTCTCTCTCTCTCTTTCTCTTTACCAGAGAGGGGCATCGCCTACCCTTTTTTGACACAAACATGGTGGTTATGTGAAGGTGACACAATGTAAGAGGGAAGGGGTATTGTTATCAAAATGACCACCTGTATTTTGAATTTCTTCTTCTTTCTCTTTTTTTCTTTTTCTTTTTTGAATGGAGAGGGGGGGCATGCATACCCTCTTCCTATGCAAACACGACAGTGATAGGCACCGATGCAGTGTTGAAGGGAGCGTTGTTATCAAAACAACCCCCTGCGTTTTGAATCTCTTCCTCTTCTTCTTCTTCTTCTTCTTCTTCTTCTTCTCTCTCTCTCCTTCTCTCTCTCTTCACCAGAGAGGGGCATCGCCTACCCTTTTTTGGTTCAAGCATGGGGGTGATGCGAAGGTGACAAATGTAAAATGACCACCTGTATTTTGAATCTCTTCTTCTCTCTCTCTCTCTCTCTATATATATATATATTATAAGATAGGGGCAGCCCTTCTGCTTTTTCTATGCAGACCCAATGCTGATGTGGAATTGGTTTTTAAATATGTTCTTCTCTCCCTATTTTTTTTTTACTGGATAGGGGCTATCATTATTGAAACTACTACCCCTTGTGTTTTGAATCTCTTCTTCTCTCTCTCTCTCTCTCTCTCTCTCTCTCTCTCTCTCTCTCTCTCTCTCTCTCTCTCTCTCTTTACTAGAGAAGGTCAACACTTGCCCTTTTTTTGTGCTGACACAGTGTCGAAGGGAGGGGTTCCATTATCCAAACGACTACCTATGCTTTGAATCTCTTCTTCTCTCTCCCTTTTTTTTATAGCAAATGGGCAGTGCCTACACTTTTTAGTGCAGATATGGCAGTGATGCACTACTGACTGAGTGTTGGAGGGAGGGGTGTCATTATCAAAATGACCCCTCCATTTTGAATCTATTCTTCTCTCTCTCTTTCCTTTTTACCAGAGAGGGGTGGCACCAGCCCTTTTGTGGTGTAGTCATAAAGGTGACGCGGGGTTGACGAAGTGTCGGAGCGAGGGGGAGTCGTTATGAAAACAACCCCTTGCATTTGGAATCTCTACCTCTCTCTCCATTCTTTTCTTTTTTTCGACTAAAGAAGGGCTGCGCCTACCCTTTTTCGATGAACACATGGTGGTGATGCAATGCTAATGTAGTGTGGGGGGGAGGGGTTGTTGTTAGAAAAATGACCCCTAGCATTTTGACTTTCTTCTTCTCTCTCTTGTTTTTCCCTTTTCTTTTTATGACCAGAGAGGGGGGCGCTTGCGCTTTTCCATTGCAAACACGGTGGTGACATGACACTGATGCAGTGTCGGAAGTAGAGGTGTGTTTATCAAAATGACCCCCTATGTTAATCACGTCTTGTCTCTCCCTTTTTCATGACTGGAGAGGGGCAGCGCTTACCCTTTTCTGACACAAACATGGTGGTGATGTGGTGCTGATGAGTGTCTGAGGGAGGGGGTGTCATTATCAAAATGACCCTTTGCATTTTGAATCTCTTCTTCTTACTATTTTCCCTTTTTTTAATGGCTAGAGAAGGGTGGTGCCTACCCTTTTTCAGTGCATACATGGTACTGACGTGACGCAGACGAAGGGTCAGAGTCAGGGAGTGTTGTAATGAAAACAACCCCTTACATTTTGAATATCCTTTTCTCTCTCTATTTATTTTTTGTTGACCGGACAAGGCAATGCTTACCCTTTCTGGGTGCAAACACGGTGGTGACATAGCATAGATGCATTGTCATAGAGAGGGGTGCAGCACTTACCATGGTGGTGATGCAAACATGGTGGTGATGCAGAGCTAAATAGGGAGAGAGTGAGGAGGTGCCATTATCAAAGTGACCCCCTACATTTTGAATCTATTGTTTGTGTCTGGTCTTTTTTTTTTCACTAGAGTGGGGCAGTGCCAAACATTTTCTAGTGATGGTATCGTGGCCTAATGCATTGTCAAAGGGATGGTGTATCGTTATCAAAGCTGCCACCAACTATTTCAATCTCTTCTTCTCTCTATTTTTTTTTTTTTTTGGACTGGAGAGGGGCAATGTCGACCCTTCCTTGGCACAAACACAGTGGTGATACAGTGTTGGGAGGAGTGGTGTCATTATCAAAATGACCTTCGGTTTTTGAATATCTTCTTCTCTTTCTTTCTCTTTATAGGAGAGGGCCAGGGCATATCCTTTTCGGGCGAAGACACAGTGGTGACACGGCATTAATGCAATCACAGAGGGAGGGCATGACTTTATCAAAATGACCCCCAGTGTTCTGAATCTCTTCCTCTCTCTCTCTCTCTCTCTCTCTCTCTCTCTCTCTCTCTCTCTCTCTCTCTCTCTGTACCGGAGAGGGGCGGCGCCTTCCCTTTTTTGACACAAACATGGTGGTGATGCAGAGGTGACACAGTGCAACAGGGAAGAGGTGTCATTATCAAAACGACCCCCTGCATTTTGAATCTGTTTTTCTGTCTCTATTTTTTTTTTCTTTTTTGAATGGTGAGGGGGGGAGCCTACCCCCTTCCTGTGCAAACACAACAGTGATGGGGCATCGATGCAGGGTTGATGAGAGTGTTGTTATCAAAACAACCCCCTGCGTTTTGAATCTCTTCTTCTTCTTCTTCTTCTTCTTCTCTCTCTCTCTCTCTCTCTCTCTCTCTCTCTCTCTCTTTACCAAAGAGGGGCATCACCTACCCTTTTTTGACACAAACACGGTGGTGATGTGAAGGTGACACAATGTAAGAGGGAAGGGGTATTGTTATAAAAAAGACCACCTGTATTTTGAATTTCTTCTTCTCTCCCTATTTTTTCTTTCCGTTTTGAATGGAGAGGGGGAGGCGCGTACCCTCTTCCCGTGCAAACACGACAGTGATGGGCACCGATGCAGTGTTGAAGGGAGCATTGTTATCAAAGCAACCCCCTGCGTTTTGAATCTCTTCTTCTTCTTCGTCGTCTCTCTCTCTCTCTCTTCACTAGAGAGGGGCATCGCCTACCCTTTTTTGACGCAAACATGGTGGTGATGTGGAGGTGACACAATGTAAGAGGGAAGGGGTATTGTTATCAAAATGACCACCTGTATTTTGAATTTCTTCTTCTCTCCCTATTTTTTTATTTGAATGGAGAGGATGGCACCTACCCTCTTCCTGTGCAAACACGACAATGATGGGCACCGATGCAATGTTGAAGGGAGCATTGTTATCAAAACAACCCACCGCATTTTGAATCTCTTCTTCTTCTTCTTCTTCTTCTTCTTCTTCTTCTTCATCATCATCTTCTTCTCTCTCTCTCTCTCTCTCTCTCTCTCTCGCTCTTCACTAGAGAGGGGCATCACCTACCCTTTTTTTACCAAACACGGTGGTGATGCAGAGGTGACACAATGTAAGAGAGAAGGGGTATTTTTATCAAAATGACAACCTGTATTTTGAATCTCTTTGTCTTATTCTCTCTCTCTCTCTCTCTCTCTCTCTCTCTCTCTCTCTCTATTTTTCTTATAAGGGAGGGCAGCCCTTCCCCTTTTACTATGCAAACACAATTTGTGGAATTGCTTTTTGAATATGTTCTTCTCTCCCTTTTTTTTTTACAGGATAGGGGCAACACTTACACTTTTCTAACGCAGACATGGTGGTGACATGACACTGATACAATGTCGGAGGGAGGGGCTGTCATTATCGAAACTACTACCCCGCGTGTTTGAATCTCTTCTTCTCTCTCTCTCTCTCTCTCTCTCTCTCTCTCTCTCTCTCTCTTTCCTAGATAGGGTCAACACCCACCCTTTTTTTGTGCTGACACAATGTCGAAGGGAGGGGGTTCCATTATCCAAACGACTACCCATGCTTTGAATCTCTTCTTCTCTCTCCATTTTTTTTAATAACAGAAGGGCAGAGCCTACAATTTTTCATTGCAGATATGGCGGTGATGCACTGCCGACTGAGTGTTGGAGGGACGGGTGTCATTATTAAAATGACCCCCTCCATTTAGAATCTATTCTTCTCTCTCTCTTTCCATTTTACCAGAGAGTGGTGGCAATGTAACACTCGAGCAAGTTACGCTATTTTTAACAAAAATTGAACATTCTATAGGAAATGAATTGAGTTAAATGTTTCACTTTATTTAAAATAAGGAATTTGTGAGAAAACGAAGTTCGTATGAAGAAGTTACGGCCGTTTAAAGATCATGGGTCTTTTTGTAAATTAAACAAAAAAAGAAAAAGAAAGAAAAATGCAGGGGGCCGTTTTAATAACGGCACCCCCTGTCGTCTTCCACCTCCAGATCTCTCTAGAAACCCTTTTCCAAAGGTTTCTGCCAACGCCAATGGCAGCACCGCCATAGCAGGGCTATAAAAAGCTCCATCTCCCCCTCTCCAAAAACACGGTTTTAGGCGATTTTGGGACTGGGGTTTCCGATAAAAACAAGAAACCTGTCCCAAACCCATCTCCCTACGTTGTCCAGCAACAGCCAGGCCCAAGTCAGGCTGGCCATTGCCATTTCTCCATGCCCCTTTCTCCTTTCTGGTCTGGCATTGGGGTTTTCCCCTTCATGGGTTCTGACAACAAAGGTTTTCGACAGAGGAAAATGCACCACCAGGAAACAAGGCATCCCCAGGCTGTCCAGGTAAGCCGTTCTTCCTTCTTCTCTCTCCCTCTTACTTCCCCAGGCCAAATCTAGTCTTTTCCCAGCGGGCTTTTCCAGCCGGAGAAGACGAAGCTGGTTTCAGCCAGCCATGAACGAACCAGGCATCCCAGGGACGCCATTAACTATTGAATAGTAGATCCATATCATAGGATCTAGCCTGTCAATAAATTAGGCAAGGACCATGGACCCAAAAGGCAGATCTAATGATCTAATGTCTAAATAGATTGAAATTGATAAGGACTCCTTGTGTCCATTCATATCCAGGAGTTTATAAATGAGACCCAGGGACGGGTTGAGTGATAAAGGACGCAACTCCAGGTGACTTTGAGGTAAGTGCTCTATCACTACTAGACTTTTAAAAAGAGCCATGATTGTTTTGAGAATGCATGTTTTAAGTATAAGTATATGACTTGTTTAGCATGACTTAATTTTATAAATGAATTCAGCATGCTTATGCCAAATACATTATGCATAGACATGCTTTGCAAACAATTGCATATATTGCATGATTTGTGAGCATTGAGTTCTTGAAAAATTGCATGTCCTTGAGGGTTACCAAAAGACGCTGGAGTGCCCAAAAGATGCTGTGTAGGCAGTTGTGAGGGACCCAAAGAGGACATGTTTTGAAAAATACATTGCGCATATATTGCCAAGACATGTGCTACATGCATAGATTGCATGATAAGTGTAGCCTTGACCGATCAGGGCAGGTTGATGAGGGCGGGCTGATGAGGGCAGGTCGATGAGGGCAGTCCAGAGAGAGCTGACAGGCTTTTAGGCTGGCAGGCTTCTACGCAAGGTTATAACTTTGAATGTGATACTAGCATGAGCAGATTTTATGCATTGCATGCATGTTTTGCAACCGATTTCATAAATTGCATGATTTAAGACGAAGATGTGTCATATGCCCCGTGGAGGTTATGACACTGTGGCCCTAGGTACCTGGGGACCACACGGCGGCGAGGTCGTGGGCATAGTTGGGCTCTATGGTTTCGTGGACTTACTTGCATTGCATATGGCATGACATGAGGTTGGTCGACCATACCATACCCGATATCCATGAGTTGGATTCAGTTGAGCATCTTATGCTTATCATTATGTTTATGATATATGATACTTTCAACTTGGATTATGCTATTTCTTTCAGTCGTCAGTATTCCAATTCGATGGTGGTTTTTTAATATCGATATTGACCATGATTGTTCGAACATGCACATGTTTTAAAGAGCATATGACTTTAAACATAGCATGCATTGTAAAACTAGGAGTAATAGACTCCTATTGAGTATAGTATATACTCACCCTATCCTTAACATTTTTCAGGATAGTTCCACTCACAAATAGATGACGGCTCAGGAGATATTAGTGCTACGAGCAAGTGAATTAAAAAGGAGACAATTATACATGTAAGTAAACTCTTAACCCGTTGGACATGTATTTGTATTTATTTATAGTTGGGCTGTGTGTTGTGACTGGATAGACCTAGGGAAAAACATTTATGATTTCTGAGGTTTTTCAAAAACTACTTTGATTGTTGTGAAAGCAAATGACACTCTGGGTTTTCAAAATGAGTTTAAAACAAAAGATTTTTCACTGCATTGCATGGTTTTCATAAAATGGTTTTCAAATAGGGATGCATCCCACCTTAGGAATTAGATATTGCATTTTAAAATGCATGGGAAGACTAGATGCATCCTGCCTTAGGAATTAGATATTGCATTTAAAAATGCATTGAAAAACCTAGGTCGTCACAGTTGGTATCAGAGCCCAGGTTTTATCCTTTCACAGCTAGTCCAGCATTTCCAAGGGTCATAGATAATAGATAAAATCAAGAAGAAGTAGTATAAATAGGAGTAGTAGAGATGACTACTTCTATTTGAAGATTACAAAATTAATGCTCAAGGTATTTCACCATAAACAAATAGGTGAAAAAAGAGGTGGGTCTAGCAAATACTTAGATATTGGATGGCTTATATCTTATCAATAAGGATTGTTGTGCACTGGTGCAAACAAGGAAACTCATATATAAATTAGATTATGATGAGAATGATGAATGAAGATGTTAGTGAACTTGTTAGTAGATAGTTCTGACCTGTAATAGATTAATCTCACCAAAGGTGAGAAAATCAAAGAACCTAGATGGCTATCTTACCATCATAAAGAATATCAGAATATGAGTACACTATCACAAGGATATTATATGAGTATGATAGGGGATATAAAAAATAGACTTTTAGTAGATTTTGATGATAATCCAATAAGGATGAGCATACAAGATGATACTAGGGGATAACTGTGACTCATACTAGATCACAAAGGTATGGATCCTGAAGGACTTAGGTCAATTTTTTATAACTTCATAGAAGAGTCAAGTGCTATCTAATAATGACAACATGAGTATAATAGAGGTGATCAGAAGATGTACAATTGACATATTATGTGATTAAGGGGAGCATAACACGAATATGATAGGGAAATGAATTCGACCAAATTATCAAAAGATTTTGATGATAATACTAGGGATGACAAATCTGTAACAATAGACTGATCTTAACATGAACTTATAAGAGAAGTATAGCATGACCAAAAGATCAATGACATTATTAAGATATTGTATGAATTTTCTTGAAGCTACAGGCAATTGAGGATTTCAATGATCTTAAGACAGTTTGGAATTTTTGAGAAGCATTCAATTTATCATATCTGTTAAGTAAAAGAGTAGATGTAGTATCAATTATATGCAACAAAAGACATTCATCTAGGTAGACAAAAATGAGGATTTTGAAGAAAAGAGAGAAAGAGATAGAGATGTAACTACCAGTATTCAATGAATATTGAATATTCGAAAGAAGAAGATCATGACTTTATGGAGATACATACAAATCTTGCATCTTGAATCCTATAGGAAGGTAAACCAAACAAATGCAAAGGAATAATACTAGTTGAGTTGGTGATCTTATTGTAAGAAAGTATAAAAGAGAGAAAGCATATGGGGTTTAAGACTTTAAGTAGAGTATCGAATTTCAGGAGATTATGCGACAAGAAATTTTCGAAGAGGAATGGTGACCAACTAGAAATTAAATTCTACAAATGGTTTGATATCAATTATTACAAATAGATTCTTATCGTATCCATTAGCTTATGGGGAACACCAATGGATATAAACCATAAAAAGGAAAATTTGGTAATATCCCACCTTGCCAATAAAGTATATTGAAAAAGGAATTAAGCCGGGACAGTGACTTGTCCATTTAGCAAGTAGGGTACCATCAAGGATCAAATTGAGGTCTTGCTATCATAGATTGGAAGACCAAAAATCTTAAGACCATTATTTAGTCATTACCTTTAGAGTACTATTGACTAAATAAAGGTATCCCACCCTAATTAATCAAGTATGCTAGTATCTATGAGTTAGTAGTCGAAGTTATATACTCAGATGGATATTATAAGTATTTGGACATGAGTTTTACCTAAAATAAGTTACTTGTTAGACTAAGTCATTTCAGGGTATGAAGTCAGTTGATTTGGCCACATCATGGAGGAGTTACAAGTATAATAAATATAGTAACAATTGAGACAGAAGCAAAAATAAGGAGTGATCTCCACCAATGACACAGATTTTTCCAAACCTAAATAGATACCATGACAAACCATAGAAATCACTGTGGGTCTGAAAGACGCTGCTGACTTGAAAGAAAGGTAGATAAGTACCGATCACTTTAGAGACCCTTGAGCTTATGACAAAGATATATCTGGTAAGAGATCAATAGGTAATCAAATAAAGTCTTTCTATATGTCTAAGGAAATATTCTATGCTTACCTGAGTGTTATTCAAATTTGATGCCTTAACAGCTTTAGCATAACTTGATGTAGTAGCTATTGAACAAGAACTGCCATTATAAGCTAAGTATGAGGAGGTACTTGAAGGATAAAATTTGAGGAATTGAGAAAATCACTACTTATGAGGATACCTCTTGACAATACAAACTGCATGGTTGACGATAAAGCCTTGATAAAAGATTAAACAATATATTGACATAGGGGATGGAAGGAGAAAAGGTGAGATGGCTAGCACACTATAAGGTGAAGATTTAATGTTACATTGCCTTTAGATAAAAAGATAGTTGTTATGTACCAAGTACAAAAATCAATTGAAGGAATTTCCTAAGGACTAACCCTACTGGATTAAGTATAGAACTTTTGGACTAGAAGGTTACGAAGAAAACCATCAAGCAAAGAAAGGACAAAGAGGATGATGACAAAGGATTCAACCATGACCTAGTAAAGGTACTCAGTTATGAATAAGAGACTTTTTGCTTTGCATAAATGGGAACATTATTGAAAATCCTAATGACAAACTAATGTGAATAGTGAGATAGGCCTCTGGACGAGAACATTTGACCCATGATGATGAATTGACTTGAGTTTGGATAAAATCTTCACGGAGAAAAGCGTTTAATGAATTCAATAGTTATGAAACTGGATATAGAGTTAGGACATTTTACTTACAGTATATGATAAGGTCCTCGATGGAAGATGCTACTAATTGGTTTTCATGATTTTATTTTGAATGTAACTTTGGTCGAGGAATAAAGTCACATATGGAAAATGACAGACAGTTGAAATTTGAACTTAATTAAAAGTTTGGCTGTAGAGCACATGATGCCATATCAGTTATTGAAGTATCTTGGGGACAAATATAAAAGATAAGAAGCAAAGTTAGACACAATAGAAAAAAGGTAATTTTTGGACTCTTACTAATGACATGTAACCAACCATTAGAAGGAGATATGGATGATGAAGAGATCACTAGATGAAAGACAAGAAGAGAAAGGGATCATCCTATGATATTCAAAAAGGACTATGAGAAATAAGATAATATGATCTTGAAAGAAGTATGGAGTAATTTATACCCGAATAAAGAAGCATGATCCTACAAGGAGACTATCCTATACATGATGAGAAAAGTATAAGCATCTAAGATTTTGAGATAGATGAATTACAGTTAGAAACCGGTGTTGTTAAAATGGCACGTATGGGAGTATGCATCAGAGTACGCAACAAAAGCGGCCCTTATAGGTAAGGCCTTGTAGAAGGAACAATAAAAATGATAAATTGAGGTTGAGCCTAGATTTGATTCCTAAGGAGGGAGTGCATTCACCAAGAAGTTATCGAAGAGACAAAATACCTTGAAGATGATAATTTATGGAATTTCGAGGACGAAATTCTTTTAAGGGGGTAATAATGTAACACCCGAGCAATTTACGCTATTTTTAACAAAAATTGAACATTCTATTGGAAATGAACTGAGTTAAATATTTCACTTTATTTAAAATAGTAAACAAAGGAATTTGTGAGAAAACTTGGTACCATTAGATTCTACTCGAAAAATGGAATCCAATGCCTCAAAGAACGCCAAAAACAGAGTTCGTATGAAGAAGTTACGGCCGTTTAAAGATTAGGGGTATTTTTGTAAATTAAACAAAAAATGAAAAAGAACGAAAAACGCAGGGGGCTATTTTGATAACGGCACCCCCTGTTGTCTTCCACCTCCAGATCTCTCCAAAAACCCCATTTCTAGAGGTTTCTGCCACCACCAATGGCAGCACCGCCATATTAAGGCTATAAAAAGCCTCATCTCCCCCTCTCCAAAAACACTGTTTCTAGCGATTTTGGGTTTGGGGTTTCCGGCAAAAACCGGAAACCCATCTCAAATCCGTCTCCCTACGTTGTTTGGCAATAGCCAGGCCCAAGTCAGGCCGGCCATTTCCCCATGCCCCTTTCTCCTTTTTGGTCTGGCATTGGGGTTTTCCCCTTCATGGGTTCGGACAACAAAGGTTTCTGGCAGAGGAAAATGCATCAACGGGAAACAAGGCGTCCCCAGGCTGCCCAAGTAAGCCATTCTTCCTTCTTCTCTCTCCGTCTTGATTCCCCATGCCAGGTCCATGCTAGATCTGGTCTTTTCCCAGCCAGTTTTTGCAGCAGGAGAAGACGAAGTCGGTTCTAGTTGGCCATGAACAAACCAGGCATCCCAGGGACGCCATGCTGCACGTGCACCTGGGACAGGTTCCAGGGGTATGACAGTGCATACACTATCCCAGGTGCGGCCTTCAGGTGTGCGTGCGACATGGGGCACGGGTCCTGGCTCGACCAGGATGCACGAGGTGCCCTGGGAGCTGAGATGCGCCATGTTACACCAAAGGTGCGTCCGTGCGATGCCATCCAGGATGCGCGTCATAGCACGTCACTTGATCTTGCATGTGTACGTGCAAAACGCGGTCCCTGGAACGGCCTCTGGGCGCACACGCATGTGAGACGATCACAGTTCAACTAGGATGCACGGGTATCCTGGGAACTGGGACACACTGGCCTAATGAGACTTTAAAGTTAGGATCAGAGGACAATTTACAGCGTTTAACTATTGAATAGTAGATCCATATCATAGGATCTAGCCTGACAATAAATTAGGGAAGGACCATGGACCCAAAAGGTAGATCTAGTGATCTAATGTCTAAATAGATTGAAATTGATAAGGACTCCTTGTATCCATTCATATCCAGGAGTTTATAAATGAGACCCAGGGACGAGTTGAGTGATAAAGGACGCAACTCCAGGTGACTTTGAGGTAGGTGCTCTATCGCTACTAGACTTTTAAAAAGAGTCATGATTGTTTTGAGAATGCATGTTTTAAGTATAAGTATATGACTTGTTTAGCATGATTAATTTTATAAATGAATTCAGCATGCTTATGACAAATACATTATGCATAGACATGCTTTGCAAACAATTGCATATATTGCATGATTTGTGAGCATTGTGTTCTTGAAATTTTGCATGTCCTTGAGGGTTACCGAAAGACGATGGGTAGGTAGTTGTGAGGCACCCAAAGAGGACAGGTTTTGAAAAATACATTGCGCATATATTGCCAAGACATGTGCTACATGCATAGATTGCATGATAAGTGTAGCCTTGATCGATTAGGGCGGGCTGATGAGGGCGGGCTAGAGAGAGCTGACAGGCTTCTAGGCTGGCAGGCTTCTAGGCAGGATTATGACTTTGAATGTGATACTAGCATGAGCAGATTTTATGCATTGCATGCATGTTTTGCAACCGATTTCTTAAATTGCATGATTTATGATGAAGATGTATCATATGCCCCGTGGAGGCTATGACGCTGTGTCCCTAGGTACCCGGGGACCACACGGCGGTGAGGTCGTGGGCATAGTTGGGCCCTATGGTTTCGTGGACTTACTTGCATTGCATATGACATGACATGAGGTTGGTCGACCATACCATACCCGATATCCATGAGTTAGATTCAGTTGAGCATCTTATGCATATCATTATGTTTGTGATATATGATACTTTTGACTTAGATTATGCTATTTCTTTAAGTCCTCAGTATTCCAATTCGACGGTGGTTTTTTAATATCGATATTGACCATGATTGTTCGAACATGCACATGTTTTAAAGAGCATATGACTTTAAACATAGCATGCATTGTAAAACTAGTAGTAATAGACTCCTACTGAGTATAGTATATACTCACCCTATCCTTAACATTTTTCAGGATAGTTCCACTCACAAATAGATGACGCCTCAGGAGATATTAGTACTATGAGCAAGTAAATTAAAAAGGAGACAATTATACATGTAAGTAAACTCTCAACCCTTTGGACATGTATTTGTATTTATTTACACTTGGGCTGTGTGTTGTGACTGGATAGACCTGGGGAAAAACATTTGTGATTTCTGAAGTTTTTCAAAAGCTACTTTGATTGTTGTGAAAGCAAATGACACTCGGGGTTTTCAAAATGAGTTTAAAACAAAAGATTTTTTGCTGCATTGCATGGTTTTCAAATAGGGATGCATTCCACCTTAGGAATTAGATATTGCATTTAAAAATGCATGGGAAAACCCGGGTCGTCACTTGGCACCAGCCCTTTTTTGGTGTAGTCACAATGTTGACACGGCGCTGATGAAGCGTCAGAGGGAGGGGGAGTCGTTATGAAATAAATCCCATTCATTTTGAATCTCTTCCTCTCTCTCTCTCTCTCTCTCTCTCTCTCTTTTAACTAAAGAAGGGCTGCACCTACCCTTTTTCGATGAGCACATGGTGGTGATGAAATGCTAATGTAGTGTGGGGGGAGTGGGTGTTGTTAGAAAAACGACCCTAGCATTTTGACACTCTTCTTCTCTCTCCCTTTTTTCCGTTTTATTTACATGACCAGAGAGGGGCGCGCTTGCCCTTTTCCATTGCAAACACGATGGTGACATAACACTGATGTAGTGTCGGAGGTAGAGGTGCCTTTATCAAAATGAGCCCCTACGTTAATCTCTTCTTATCTCTCCCTTTTTCTTGACTGGACAAGGGCCCTACCTACCCTTTTCTAACACAAACATGGTGGTGACGTGGTGCTGATGCAGTGTTGGAGGGAGGGGGTGTCATTACCAAAATGACCCTTTGCATTTTGAATCTCTTCTTCTTACTATTTTTCCTTCTTTTAATGGCTGGAGAAGGGTGGTGCCTACCCTTTTTCAGTGCATACATGGCAATGATGTGACGTAGACGAAGGGTCAGAGTCAGGGAGAGTTGTAAAGAAAACAACCCCTTACATTTTGAATATCCTTTTCTCTCTCTACTTATTTTTTTTGACCGGATAGGGCAGTGCTTACCCTTTCTGGGTGCAAACACGGTGGTGACATAGCACAGATGCATTGTCATAGAGAGGGGTGCAGCGCCTACCATTTTTTGAAGCAGACATGGTGGTGATGCGGAGCTAAATAGGGAGAGAGTGAGGAGATGCCATTATCAAAGTGACCCCCTACATTTTGAATCTATTGTTTGTGTCTCCTTTTTTTTTTTTCTCCAGAGTGGGAAGTGCCAAACATTTTCTAGTGATGGTATCGTGGCCCTGACGCATTGTTAGAGGGATGGTGTATCGTTATCAAAGCTGCCACCAACTATTTCAATCTCTTCTTCTCTCTATTTTTTTTTTTTTTACTAGAGAGGGGTAATGTTGACCCTTCCTTGGCACAAACACAATGGTTATACAGTGTTGGAAGGAGTGGTGTCATTATCAAAATGACCTCTACTTTTTTAATATCTTCTTCTTCTTCTTCTCTCTGTCTCTCTCTCTCTCTCTCTCTCTCTTCATAGGAGAGGGGCAGGGCATATCCTTTTCGGGCGAAGACACGGTGGTGATGCGGCATTAATGGAATCACAAAGGGAGGGCATGACTTTATCAAAATGGCCCCCAGTGTTCTGAATCTCTTCCTCTCTCTCTCTCTCTCTCTCTCTCTCTCTCTCTCTCTCTCTGTACTAGAGAGGGGCGGTGCCTACCCTTTTTCGACACAAACATGGTGGTGATGTAGAGGTGACACAGTGCAAGAGGGAAGAGGTGTCATTATCGATATGACCCCCTGCATTTTGAATCTCTTCCTCTTTCTCTATTTTTTTTTTTCTTTTTTGAATGGTGAGGGGGGGGCACCTACCCCCTTCCTGTGCAAACACAACAGTGATGGGGCACCGATGCAGTGTTGAAGGGAGTCTTGTTATCAAAACAACCCCCTGCGTTTTGAATCTCTTCTTCTTCTTCTTCTTCTTCTTCTTCTTCTCTCTATCTCTGTCTCTCTCTCTCTACCAGAGAGGGGCATCGCCTACCCTTTCTTGACACAAACATGGTGGCGATGCGGAGGTGACACAATGTAAGAGGGAAGGGGTATTGTTATCAAAATGACCAACTGTATTTTGAATCTCTTCTTCTCTCTCTATTTTGTTTTCTTTTTTGAATGGAAAGGGGACAAACACGACAGTGATGGGACACCAATGCAGTGTTGAAGGGTGTGTTGTTATCAAAACAACCCCTGTGTTTTGAATCTCTTCTTCTCTCTCTCTCTCTCTCTCTCTCTCTCTCTCTCTCTTTCTCTTTTCCAGAGAGGGGCATCGCCTACCCTTTTTTGACAGAAACATGGTGGTGATAAGGAGGTGACACAATGTAAGAGGCAAGGGGCATTGTTATCAAAATGACCCCCTGTATTTTGAATCTCTTCTTCTCTCTCTCTCTCTCTCTATTTTTTTTATAAGAGAGGGGCAGCCCTTCCCCTTTTTCTATGCAGACACAATGCTGATGTGGAATTGCTTTTTGAATATGTTCTTCTCTCCCTAATTTTTTTTTTACAGGATAGGGGCAACACTTACACTTTTCTAACACAGACATGGTGGTGACATGACATTGATACAATGTCGGAGGGAGGGGCTGTCATTACCGAAACTACTACCCGTTGTGTTTTGAATCTCTTCTTCTCTCTCTACTAGAGAGGGTCAACACCTACCCTTTTTTTGTGCTGACATAGTGTCAGAGGGAGGGGTTGCATTATCCAAACGACTACCATGCTATGAATCTCTTCTTCCCTCTCCCTTTCTTTTTACACCAGAGGGGCAGTGCCTAAACTTTTTCGTCACAGATATGGCAGTGACGCACTGCTGACTGAGTGTTGGAAGGAGGGGTGTCATTATCAAAATGACCCTCTCCATTTTGGATCTATTCTTCTCTCTCTCTTTCCTTTTTACAATGGTGAGCGGCGCTGACGAAGCGTCGGAGGGAGGGGGAGTCGTTATGAAAACAACCCCTTGCATTTTGAATCTCTTCTGCTTACTATTTTTCCTTTTTTTAATGGCTGGAGAAGGGTGGTGCCTACCCTTTTTCAGTGCATACATGGCAGTGACGTGACATAGACGAAGGGTCAGAGTCAGGGAGTGTTGTAATGAAAACAACCCCTTACATTTTGAATATCCTTTTCTCTCTCTATTTATTTTTTTTGACCGAACAGGGCAATGCTTACCCTTTCTGGGTGCAAACACGGTGGTGACATAGCACAAATGCATTGTCATAGAGAGGGGTGTAGCGCCTTCCATTTTTTGACGCAGACATGGTGGTGATGCAGAGCTAAATAGGGAGAGAGTGAGGAGGTTCCATTATCAAAGTGACCCCCTACATTTTGAATCTATTGTTTGTGTCTCCTTTTTTTTTTTTCACCAGAGTGGGGTAGTGCCAAACCTTTTCTAGTGATGGTATCGTGGCCCTGACGCATTGTCAGAGGGATGGTGTATCGTTATCAAAGCTGCCACCAACTATTTCAATCTCTTCTTCTCTCTATTTTTTTTTTTTTTTTATTGGAGAGGGGTAATGTCGACCCTTCCTTGGCACAAACACAGTGGTGATACAGTGTTGGAAGGAGTGGTGTCATTATCAAAATGACCACTGCTTTTTTAATATCTTCTCTCTCTTTCTCTCTCTCTCTCTCTCTTTATAGGAGAGGGGCAGGGCATATCCTTTTCGGGCAAAGACACGGTGGTGACACGGCATTAATGGAATCACAGAGGGAGGGCATGACTTTATCAAAATGACCCCCAGTGTTCTGAATCTTTTCCTCTCTCTCTCTCTCTCTCTCTCTGTACTAGAGAGGGGCGGCGCCTACCCTTTTTTGACACAAACATGGTGGTGATGTAGAGGTGACACAATGCAAGAGGGAAGAGGTGTCATTATCAAAACGACCCCCTGCATTTTGAATCTCTTCTTCTCTCTCTATTTTCTTTTTTCTTTTTCAAATGGAGAGGGGAGGCGCCTACCCTCTTCCTGTGCAAACATGACAATGATGGGGCACCGATGTAGTGTTGGAGGGAGTGTTGTTATCAAAACAACCCCTTGCATTTTGAATCTCTTCTTCTTCTTCTTCTTCTTCTTCTCTCTCTCTCTCTCTCTCTCTCTCTCTCTTTACCAGAGAGGGGCAGCGCCTACCCTTTTTCTACACAAACATGGTGGTGATGCGGAGGTGACACAATGTAAGAAGAAGGGGTATTGTTATCAAAATGACCACCTGTATTTTGAATCTCTTCTTCTCTCTCTCTCTCTCTCTAATTTTTTTTTAAGAGAGGGGTAGCAATTCCCCTTTTTTCTACGCAGACACAATGTTGATGTGGAATTGCTTTTTGAATATGTTCTTCTCTTGCTATTTTTTTTTTTTACAAGACAGGGGCAATGCTTGCACTTTTCTAGCGCAGACACGGTGGTGACATGACACTGATACAATGTCGGAGGGAGGGCCTGTCATTATCGAAACTACTACCTTGTGTGTTTTGAATCTCTTCTTCTCTATCTCTCTCTCTTTACTAGGGAGGGTCAACACTCCCCCTTTTTTTGTGTTGACACAGTGTTGATGGGAGTGGTGCCTATGCTTTGAATCTCTTCTTCTCTCTCCCTATTTTTTTTTTTACAGGACAAGGGCAATGCTTACACTTTTCTAACGCAGACATGGTGGTTATGCGGCATTGAGTTGTGTTAGAGGGAGTGGTGCCTACCCTTTTTCAACATAGAAATTGTGGCTATGCGGCACTGATGGAGTGTCAGAGGGAGTCGTTATCAAAGCTACCCTTACATTCTGAATATCTTCATCTCTCTCTTTTTTTCTTTTGGCTGAATAGGGGTGGTACTTACCCTTTTTGATCGCTAAAACTGTGGTTATGCGGCGTTGAGATGTGTTAGAGGGAGGGGGTGCCGTTATGAAAATGACCACCAATGTTTTGAATATCTTCTTCTCTCTCCATTTTTTTTTTTTTAATGAAAATAGGTGGCACCTACGCTTTCCAGTGTAGACACAATGGTGCCATGGTGCTAACATAGTGTCAGACGGTGCATGTGTTGTTATTAAAATGACTCCTACATTTTGAATCTCTTCTTCTTTCTCTCTCTCTCTGTTACTTTTACTAAGGAGGGGCGACACCTACCCTCTTCTGACACAGACACGGTAATGATGTAGTGTTAATTCAGTATCAGAGGGAGGGGTGTCATTATCAAAACAACCCCCTATGTTTTGAATATCCTCTTCTCTCTATTTTTTGTTTATTTTTTATTTTACTAGAAAGGGCAATGCCTACCCTTTTCTAGCATAGACAAGGTGCTAACATGGGGCTAACACAGTGTTGGAAGGAGGGGGTGTCTTTATCAAAATGATCCCCTCGCCTATGTTTTGAATCTCTTCTTCTTCTTCTCTCTCTCTCTCTCTCTCTCTCTCTCTCTCTCTCTCTCTCTCTCTCTCTCTGTACTAGAGAGGGGCCGCACCTACTCCTTTCCTATGCAGGCATGATGGCGACATGGTGGTGATACGTCGCTAACATAGCATTGAAGGGAAGGAGTGTCCTTATCAAAGCAAACTCCTACATTTTGAATCTCTTCCTCTCTCTCTCTCTCTCTCTCTCTCTCTCTCTCTCTCTCTCTCTCTCTCTCTCTCTCTCGACTAGAGAGGGGCAATGCCTATCCTTTTTCAACGCAAACATGTTGGTGATGTGGCACAGACGTAGTCTAGGAGGGAGGGTTGTTGTTATCAAAATGGCCCCATGCATTTTGAATCTCTTCTTCTCCCTCTCTCTCTTTGTTTTCTTTTTTTTTTTTGACCGAAGAGGTGTAGCGCCTACCCATTTTCAGCACAAAGATGGTGGTGATGCTATGCTAATACAACATTCAAGGGAGGCGTGTTGTTATCATAAATGACCCCTTGCATTTTGAATCTCTTCTTCTGTCTCTCTGTTTTTTTTTACCAGAAAGTAGTAGCGCCTACCCCTTTCAATGCAAACACGGTGGTGATGTAGCACTGATGCAGTGAGAAGGTGTCATTATCAAAACGACCCCTTGCATTTTAAATGTCTTTTTCTCCCTCTATTTTTTCTTTTTTGACCAGAGAGGAGTGGTACCTACCCTTTTTCAACATAGAAATGGTGGTTATGTGGCACTGATGTAGTGTCAGAGGGAATCATTATCAAACCCCTACATTCTAAATATCTTCATCTCTCTCTTTTTTTTCTTTTGGCTAAAGGGGGGTGGTGCTTATCCTTTTTATCGCTAAAACTGTGGTGATGCGGCATTAAGTTGTGTCAGAGGGAGGGGTGCCATTATCAAAATGACCACCTATGTTTTGAATATCTTCTTCTCTCTCCATTCTTTTTTGGAATGAAAATAGGTGGCACCTACGCTTTCCGGTGTAGACAAGATGGTGCCATGGTGCTAACATAGTGTCAGACAGTGGGGGTGTTGTTATCAAAATGACTCCTGCATTTTGAATCTCTTCTTCTCTCTCTCTCTCTCTGTTATTTTTACTAAGGAGGGGTGACACCTACCCTCTTCTGACACAGACACGGTAAGGATGCAGTGCTAACTCAGTATTAGAGGGAGGGGTGTCCTTATCAAAACAACCTCCTCCATTTTGAATCTCTTCTTCTCTCTCGCTCTCTCTATCTCTGTCTCTCTTTACTAAAGAGGGGCCGCACCTACCCCTTTCCTGTGCAGGCATGGTGGTGACTTGGTGGTGATGCGTCGCTGACACAGCATTGAAGGGAAGGAGTGTCCTTATCAAAGCAAACTCCTACATTTTGAATCTCTCTCTCTCTCTCTCTCTCTCTCTCTTGACTTGAGAGGGGCAATGCCTATCCTTTTTCAACACAAACATGTTGGGGATGTGGCACTGACGTAGTCGAGGAGGGAGGGGTGTTGTTATCAAAATGGCCCCATGCATTTTAAATCTCTTCTTCTCTCTCTCTCTCTCTTTGTTTCTTTTTTTTTTTTTTGATCGGAGAGATGCAGCACCTACCCTTTTTCGGCACAGAGATGGTGGTGATGCTATTCTAATACAGCATTGGAGGGAGGCGTGTTGTTATCAAAATGACCCCTTGCATTTTGAATCTCTTCTTCTGTCTCTCTGTTTTTTTTACCAGAGAGAAGCGCCTACCCTTTTCAATGCAGATACGGTGGTGATGCAGCACTGATGCTGTGTTGGAGTGACGGGGTGTGATTATCAAAATGACCCCTTGCATTTTAAATGTCTTTTTCTCCCACTATTTTTTCTTTTTTGACCGAAGAGGAGTGGTGCCTACGCTTTTTCAACATAGAAATTGTGGCTATGTGGCACTGATGTAGTGTCAGAGGGAGTCATTATCAAAACTACCCCCTATATTTTGAATATCTTCATCTCTCTCTTTTTTTTCTTTTGGCTGAAGAGGGGTGGTACTTACCCTTTTTGTTCACTAAAATTGTGGTGATGCGGCGTTGAGTTGTGTCAGAGGGAGGGGGTGCCATAATCAAAATGACCACCTATGTTTTGAATATCTTCTTCTCTCTCCATTTTCTTTTTTGAATGAAAACAGGTGGCACCTACGCTTTCCGGTGTAGACACGATGGTGCCACAGTGCTAACATAGTGTCAGACAGTGGGGGTGTTGTTATCAAAATGACTCGTGCATTTTGAATCTCTTCTTCTCTCTGTCGCTCTATTATTTTTACTAAGGAGGGGCGAAACCTACCCTCTTCTGACACAAACAGGGTAATGATGCAGTGCTAACTCAATATCAGAGGGAGGGGTGTCATTATCAAAACAACCGCCTCCATTTTGAATCTCTTCTTCTCTTTGTCTGTCTGTCTCTCTCTCTCTCTCTCTTTACTAGAGGGGCCACACCTACCCCTTTCCTGTGCAGGCATGATGGTGACATAGTGGTGATGCGTCGCTGACACAACATTGAAGGGAAGGAGTGTCCTTATGAAAGCAAACTCCTCTCTCTCTCTCTCTCTCTCTCTCTCTCTCTCTCTCTCTTGGCAGGAGAGTTCCAGCCTACCCTTTTCCAGTGTAGACATGATGGTGTGACGGTGCTAAAGTAGTGTCGGATGGAGGGGTGTCGTTATTAAAATGACTACCTGCATTTTGAATCTTTTGTTCTCTCTCTTTTTGTTTTTTAATCAAAGATGGGTAGAGCCTTCCTCTTTCTGCCCCAGACATAGCAGTGATGCAGCATTGACGCAGTGTCAGAGGGAGGTGGCATTGTTATTAAAATGACCCCTACATTTTTAATCCCTTCTTCTCTCTCATTTGTTTTCTTTTACTGGAGAGGTGCGTGCTTACCATTTTTGGGCAGACACAGTGGTGATGTGGCATTGACGTAGTGTCGGATGAAGGTTGAGTCATTATCAAAATGACCTTCTGCATTTTGAATCTCATCTTCTCTCTCTCTCTCTCTTACCCAGAGAGGGGCAACGCTTACCCTTTTTCAGTGAAGATATGGTGGTGATGCTACACTAGTGCAATGTTAGAGGGAGGGGTGTCATTATAAAAAATGGCCCCCTACAATTTGAATCTCTTCTTCCCTCTTTTTTTTCCTTTTTGGTTTTTGATGGGATTGGGGTGGTGCCTACACCTTTTCAATGCAAACACTATGGTGGCATTATCAAAATGATCCCTGCATTTTCAATTGGTTCTTCTCTCCCTCTTTTTTTTTTTTTTTACTGGCGGGAGGGCAGCGCCTACTCTTTTCCAGCATAGACACAGTGTTGGTGCGGTCGTGATGCAGCACTATGCAGTGTTAGAGTGAGGGGATGTCATTATCAAAACAACCCTCTGTGTTTTGAATCTCTTCTTCTCCCTCTCTCCTTTTTACCAAAGAGTGGCAGCACCAACCTTTTTTTGATGCAGATACAGTGGTGACACAGCATTGATGCAGTGCTGGAGGTGATGTGGTGCATAAGCAGTGTTAGAGGTAGGTGATGTTGTTATCAAAACAACCCCCAGCATTTTGAATCTCTTCTTCTCTTTATTTCATTTTTTTTTACCAAAGAGGGCAGTGCCTACCCCTTTTTACTGTAGACACAGCGGTGATGCTACACTGACATAGTGTTATAGGGAGGTGGTGTCGTTATCAAAATAACCCCTAGCTTTTTGAATCTCTTCTTCTCTCTCTCTCTTTTACTGGAGGGTTACGAATCCTTCCCTCTGTTGGCACAGACCCGGTGGTGACATGGCACTAATGAATTATTGGAGGAAGGGTGTGTCATTATCATAACAACCCCTCGTACTTTGAATCTCTTCTTCTGTCTCTATCTCTCAAAAAAAAAATTTTGGCACAGACAAGATGTTGGCATGCTGCTTACACAACATCGGAGTTAGGGGTGTCATTATGAAAATGGACCCTTACATTTTGTATCTCTTCTCCTGTCTCCCATTTTTTTGGACTTGAGAGGGGCAGCACCTAACCTTTTTTGGAACAGACATTATGGTGATGCAACTGTGAGTAGTGTTTGAGGAATGGGGTTCCATTATTAAAATGATCCCCTGCATTTTGAATCTGCTACTCTCTTTTTCTTTTTGATCAAGAGGGGCAACGCCTACCCTTTTTTGGCATAGACACGATGGCCACACAATGCTAATGTAGTGTCAGAGGGAGGGGGTGTAGTCATCAAAATGACCCCCTACGTTTTGAATCTCTTCTTCCCTCTCCCCTTTTTTTATAGGAGAGTGGTGGCACCTACCCTTTTCTGGTGTAGACACGGTGGTGAGGCGGCATTGACGCAGTGTCGGAGGGAGGGGGTGTCGTTAACAAAATGAACTCCTGCATTTTGAATCTCTTATTCTCTCTTTTCTTATCATGCTTTTTTTTCCTGACCTAAGAGGGGCGACGCCTACCATTTTCTGACGCAGACATCTGACACAGTTTTGGAGTGAGGGGTGTCATTATCAAAACTATTTTGAATCTCTTCTTCTCCCTTTTTTTTTGTTGAATAGGTGTGGTCCTTTTCCTGCACAGACATAGTGGTAATGTGGTTGTGACGCTGCACTGGTGCACTGTCGGAGAGAGGGGGGGCTATTATCCAAATAACCACCTACATTTTGAATCTGTCTTCTCTCTCTCTCTCTCTCTCTCTCTCTCTCTCTCTCTCTCTCTCTCTATAGGAGAGGGGTGATGCCTACCCATTTTCAGTGCAGACACGGTGGTAATGCATTGTTGACGCAATGTTGGAGGGAGGGGGTGCTGTTATCAAAATGAACCCCAATTTTTTGAATCTCTACTTCTCTCTCTTTCTTTTTCTTTTTTACCAGAGAGGTGGTGACAAGGCGCTAACAAAGCATCAAAGGGAGGGTGTGTTGTTATTAAAATGACCCCCAGCATTTTGAATCTCTTCTTCTTTCTCTCTTTTTTTTTACTAGAGAGGGGTGGCATCTACCCATTTTCAGTGCACACACAGTGGTGATGCTGCGCTGAGGCAATGTGGGAGGGAGGGCGTGTCGTTATCCAAATGATGCCTTGCATTTTAAATCTCATCCTCTCTCTCTCTCTCTTTTCTTTTTGACCAGAGAGGGTTGGCACCTACCCTTTTCTGATGCAGACACGGTGGTGACTCGAAGCTAAAGTAATGTCAAAGGTAGGGGTGGCGTTATTAAATGACTCGCATTTTGAATCCCTTCTTCTCTCTCTCTCTCTCTCTCTCTCTTCTTTTTTACTAGAAAGGGGCGGTGGCTTCACTTTTTCAATGCAGACAAACTGGTGATGCGGCTAATGCAGTGTTGGAGGGAGGTGGTGTCATTATCAAAATGACCCCCTGCATTTTGAATAACTTCTTCTCTCTCATTTTTTGTTTTTTTGACTAGAGAGGGACGACGCCTACCCTTTTCTAGGTAGACATGGTCGTGACGTTGTGGTCATGCGGCACTGAAGCAATATTGGAGGGAGGGAGTGTCATTATCAAAATGGCCCCCCAAGTTTTGAATCTCTTCTTGTCTCGCTCTCTTTGTTTTTTAACAAGAGAGGGACAACGCCTCCCCTTTTTCTGCACAAACACAATGCTGATGTGCTGTTGGATTTGGAATCTCTTCTTCTCTCTTTTATTTATTATTTTCTTTGACTGAAGAGCACTGCGCCTACCCTTTTCTGGTGCAAACACGATGATGATGCAGCTAATGCAGTGTCAGAGGGAGGGGTGATCATTATCAAAATGACCCCTTGCCTTTTGAATCTCTTGCTCTCTCTCTCTCTCTCTCTCTCTCTCTCTCTCTCTCTCTTTATCAGAGAGGGGTTGTCCCTATCCCTTTCTGGTGCAGACACACTAGTGATGCAGCACTGAAGTAGTGTATGAGGGAGGGGGTGTCATTATCAAAATGACCCCTTGCATTTAGAATCTCTTCTTCTCTCTTCTTTTTTCTTTTTTTTTTTCTTTACAGGAGAGGGGTGGTGCCTACCCTTTTTTAGCACAGACATAGTGGTGATGTGACACACAGTGTCGGAGGGAGGACATGTAATTATCAAAATGATCCCTTGCATTTTGAATCTCTTCTTCTTCCTCTCTCTCTTTCTCTCTCTCTCTCTACCAGAGAGGGACATTGTGTAACACCCCGGATTTTTAAGACAAATTTTATATATATATATATATAATAATGGCATTTTAAATAAGAGCATTTTGGGATCCCATGAGAAAAGATTTATTTAACATTTTACTAAACCTATCTTAAAACTCCGGGTGTTAATTTTTCCTTTCTCAAAATGGCGTACATGTAATTTAAACATAAATAAATAATCCGCGTATAAATCAACATCAAATAAATAGGCGCCTTTATTTTAAATCAAATAAACGTTCAAAAGACAATAATAATATGGCCCAGGGTCTATCCATCATAACATCCCATATAAATGTCCAACATATGTCCAAAGATCTAAATCACATCCCAATATAAAATATGCAGTCCATAATAAAAATCCAAATGATAATCCTGTTTAATGACTCACATCACTGTCTAATACTATAGAAAAATGGTCTTCAGCAGCTCTCACGGCTTCTCAACAACCTTGCCTTTCCTGTTATCGCGCTCGAGATCTAAGGCATTGCAAAACAAAGCAATGCCTCAGCAAGTTATCGCTTGTGTAGGTACATAGACAATTAATGTAATAAATGCAAGAACTAATGAACAATACTGATGAAAAATCTAACATTTATGAAGATAGTGATATCATAATGCCATGTTCAATAAATGCCAATTTATTCCATATGCTAAAACATGAAATTCACAGAGTTAAAACATGACATGAATCAATAAAATGGAGCATACATCCAGAACAAGGGCACCCTAAGGTAATGGGTCCCACCACATCGCACTAACATCCCTGATCAGGAGTACACATAGTCAACCTCTGAGTGTCGTCACACCCAGGCATACCATCCATAACCATGCTCATCATACATGCACACATAACAAGAATATGGGCCATCATGCTGCAGTGGCAACCCTCCATGGGTATCAACCACCGCCGCTCTCCGTCGACACCATAACGGGAGACTTAGCGTCTGTCCCCATGGAAAGGCTCAGACCGGTAGTGTGGACTATCCATGTTACCAAACCCCTACCGAATGCCATCTATGGGCAGGTGTCTATCATATCACAAACTCATCACATCATAATCTCGGAAGGTGGGTGGCCGGCCCTATCCCTCCTAGCATGACGCCCACCGGGCGAGAGCACCCGTCATCAAATATAAAACACGGAAATCATATGTATATGCTAAAACTCAAGAGCACTTATAGCTTGAAATCCCCAAGACATGGCCCTCATCCTGGGGTTAGCCTATAAAAGGACCAACTACTAAGCCTCTATACTCATTTCCATGTAAATCCATGCATTTTCTATATATATAATAAGAAATAAATCTCTAATTAAGCATAACTAATTAACATCATGCTTGTAAAAGCATTTGAAATAAGTTTATTCAGTAAAAGATTTCAATTTGGAATAACCATCCTGTACGCAATGTAGCATGAAATCCACGGTAAATAATAATTGCATTTTAAAACACAATCACACATGATGCTATGTTTAAACATGGTTTAAAAATCAAGGCAAAACATTAGTTGTCGTCACCTACCTCAGTGTGAGATCACTAGCTTGCTAATAACTCCCTTTAATTGGTATATTCAAGTGCACCTGTACATGTCACATCACTATTTTAAAATTTTTCTAAATAAAAAGTGGTCATTTCTAAGTTTTTAAGTTAAAACTAGGTCCGCGTCGTCAATACGGTCACAACACCTCTTCCGGATCGTGATTTGGACCTCTCTAGCTCCCAAAAATCAAGTTTTAGTGAAAACTACACTAAAATGGGGCCTGCCGGACCACCATAAGGTGGTTTAAACCGGCGGCACCCTTTTCCACCGGTTTACACCGACGTACATGGGCGCACGAAGACGCACGCCGACGCAGACGTCGTACGGGACGCGCGTCGTGCGTCTTCGGCACCGTGACGCACGCACGGTCGCCAGGACGCGCCGCGTCCCGGTCCCACCGCGACAGCCAACCGAGGCCGTCCCGCACGCGTGCGACGACGACGTCATACGACGTCGTCCTCTGTCCGTCTCCGCGTGCGTCTGGCGTCGCCGGGCCAAGGCGGCCGACGCGTTGACGACGCCGGAGAAGACGGCCGGATTCCGGTCGCCTCGGCGGAGCTCTGAGAGCTCCGTTTTGCGTGATTTTTGTGCCATTTTCTTCAGAATTCTCTCTAGAATCCATTTATGCCCTCCTTTTGCACTAATTTTTCCAAAACCCATGGTTTTTAAATGATTTTTCCCAAGTTCCTAAAAACATCCCTAGGTACTGGTTTTTGAGTTTTTTGGAGAATTCCACCATTGGATCACTCCCAAATTTAAAGGGTATGCTCTTGGGTCTCTTGTGCACTAGTTGGACGGTGCGATTTTCAAACGGATAAGGTTTGATCCATGAAATCGCGCTCCAACAGTAGCGTGCACAAAACCCCCAAAAATCTGA
Source organism: Warburgia ugandensis (assembly GCA_035236585.1). NCBI lineage: Eukaryota > Viridiplantae > Streptophyta > Magnoliopsida > Canellales > Canellaceae > Warburgia > Warburgia ugandensis. The sequence goes on from CP141130.1 coordinate 67,203,515, forward strand.
TTTTTTTCCTAATTTTTAAATACTTTCCTAATTAATTTTCTAATTAATAAATACAGAAAAAATCACGGATTTGAGGCTTACCTTGTGCTTGGTCGGGTTTGCTCATGTTTCCGGGGCTCCACTCGCCGGAAACTTCAGATTTTTGCAGGTCTAGGGTTTTGCGTAGCGTTCATGGAAAACGCTCAAAGTGGAGCGTTTTGGCTCCTAGAGGAGCATAGATATAGGGTTTTAGAGTCTTGGGGAAGAGAAACTCTTCCCCACACGTCTCTTCCCATGTCTCTCCGGCGATTTCACCGGACTGGTAGAGACGTGTGTAGACAGGGGTGCCGTTATCAATTTGGACCCCTGTGCAACACGTTTCTGTCAAAAGACCAATTTGCCCTTACAACTTTGACGGCTCATAACTCCCTCGTTTGAGCTCCGTTTTTCGCGTTCTTGGTGGCGTTGGATTCGTATGGACGAGCACTTTCTAATTATTATGTTTTCAGGAAAAAATTTCATCCATAAATTTTTATTTTTATTTATTTAATAATTTCCTATTTTATCTTAAAAATTAAGGATATTACACATTGCCTACCCTTTTTCTGCACAAACACAATGGTGGCACAATGCTAACACAGTGTTGGAGGGAAGGGGTGTCATTATCAAAATGACCCCCTGCATTTTTGAATATCTCTCTCTATTGTTTTTTTGAATGGAGAGGGACAGTGCCTACCCTTTTTTGGCACATACACGGTGGTGATGCAGCATTGATGTAGTGTCGGAGGGTGGGTGTGTTGTTATCAAAATATTCCCCTGCATTCTGAATCTCTTCTCTCTCTCTCTCTCTTTTATTTATTTATTTTTATTAGAGAGGAGTGGGACAGTGCCTACCCTTTTATGGCACAGACACAGTGGTGATGCGGCGCTGATGTAGCATCAGAGGGGGTGTCATTACTAAGATGACCTCTTGCATTTTGAATCTCTTCTTCTTCTCTCTCTATCTTTTTTTATTGACATGGTAAAGGCAATGTCTACCCTTTTTTTGTGCAGACATAGTGGTGATGCGGCTCTGATGCAGGGTCGAAGGGAGGGGTTGTCCTTCTGAAAATGATCCCCTAAATTTTGAATCTCTTCTTCTCTCTCACTCTATCTTTTCTTCTTCTTCTTTTTGACCAAAGAATGGCAGTGCTTACCCTTTTTTAGTTCAAACACGGTGGTGATGTAGCATTGACGCAATATTAGATGGACGGGGTGTCGTTATCGAAATGACCCCATGTATTTTCAATCTCTTCTTCTCTCTCTCTTTTTTTTATTTTTTTTTCCAAAATGTGGTGGTAGGTACCCTTTTCCAGCGTACACATGGTGGTGATGCTGCGCTGATGCAGTGTCGGAGCAAGAGGGTGTGTTTATACCAGAGTTGGGTAGCGCCTATCCTTTCTCAGTGCAAACATGGTGGTGATGTGGCACTAATGCATTATTGGAGGGAAGGTGTGTCGATGTTAAAATGACCCCCTGCATTTTGAATCTCTTCTACTCTCTCTTTGTCTTTTTACCACAAGGACGGTGCCTACCCTTTTGTGGTACACACACGATGCTGATGCGGCACCAACATAATGTCGAAGGGAGGGAGTGTTGTTATCAAAATGACCCCCTACATTTTGAATCTCTTCTTCTGTCTCTCTCTTCCTCTTTTTTTTATTGGAGAGGGGGGCGCCCACCCTTTTCCGGCCCAAACACGATGGTGTAGCAGCGTTAGTGCAATGTTGGCGGGAGGGGGTGTTCTTATCAAAACAACCCACTACATTTTGAATCTCTTCTTCTCTCACCTTTTTTCTTTTTCTTTTTTGCCCAGAGTGGGGCAGCGACTACCCTTTTTCGAAGCACACATGGTGGTGATGTGGCACTGACGCAGAGTTGGAGGGAAGGGGTGCTGTAATCAAAATGACCCCTTGCTTTTTGAATCTCTTCCTCTCTCTCAGTTTTTTTTTATGAGAGAGGGCTAGTGCCTTCCTTTTTTCCAAAAAAACACAGTGGTGATGCAGGGCTAACATAGTGTTGAAGGGATGAGGTATTGTTATTAAAATGACCCCGCATCTTGAATCTCTTCTTCTTCTTCCCTCTCTCTTCTTACTAGAGAGGGGCAGAGTCTACCTTTTTCTAGTAGACACGATGGTGATGTGGTGGTGATGTGCACTGAAGTAGTGTCCGAGGGAGGGGTTGTCATTGCCAAAACAACCCCTTGTGTTTTGAATCTCTTCTTCTCACTCTTTTTTTGTCATGACTGGAGAAGGGAGGTGACCACCCTTTTGTGCTGCAGTCACAGTGGTGATGTGGTGATGCAGTGTTAGAGTTAGGGGGTGTTATAATCTAAGCAACCCCCTACATTTTGAATATCTTCTTCTTCTTCTTCTTCCTCTTCTTCTCTCTCTCTCTCTCTCTCTCTCTCTCTCTCTCTCTCTCTCTCTCTCTCTCTCTCTCTCTCTCTCATTTAATCAGAGAGGGGTGATGTCTACCCTTTTCCAGAGTAGAGATTTTAGTGACACGGCCCTGATGCAATGTCAGAGGGAGGGGTGCATTATCAAAATGACCCCCTGCATTTTGAATCTCTTCTTCTTCTTCTCCTCTCTCTCTCTCTCTCTCTATAGGAGAGGGGCAATGCTTACCCTTTTTCGTGGCAGACACAGTGTTGAAGCGGCACTGAGTAGCATTGGAGGGAAGGCATGTTGTTATCAAAATGACCCCTGCATCTTGAATCTCTTCTCCTCTCTCTTTTTGTTTTTTTTATCAGAGAGGGGCGGTGCCTAACCTTTTTTGGCACAGACACAGTTTTGATGCGGGATTGATGCAATGTCAGACGGAGGGGGTGTTGTTCTCAAAACGGCCCCTGCATTTTGAATCTCTTATTCTCTCTCATTTTTTTTTATGACTGGACAGAGATGTGCCTACCCGTTTTTGAGCAAACATGGTGTTAACGTCATGGTGACATGGCACTAAAGTAGTGCTTGAGGGACGTGGTGTTGTCATCAAAATGACCTCCAACATTTTCAATCTCTTCTTCTCTCTCTTTCTCCTTTTTTCTGACTAGAGAGGGGCAGCACATACCCTTTTTCGCTACAAATACGTTGGTGACAGTATGCTGACACAGTGTCGGAGGTAGGGGGTGTCATTATCTAAATGACCCCTTGCATTTTGAATCTCTTCTTCTCTCTCTATTTTTTTTGTTGATCGGAGAGGAGCGACTCCTACCCTTTTCTAGTACAAATGCGTGGTGAGGTGGTGCTGACACATTGTTTGAGAGAGGGCATGTCGTTATCAAAACGACCCCTACGTTTTGAATCTCTTCTTCTTTCTCTCTCTCCCTATTTGTTTGTACTAGAGAGGTGCAACGACTACCCTTTTCAGGCACAAACAAGGTGCTGACACGGTGCTTATGCAATGTTAGAGGGCGAGGGTGTTGTCATCAAAATGAACCCCTACATTTTGAATCTCTTCTCCTATCTCCCTTTGTTTTTACTAGAGAGGGACAGCACCTACCCTTTTTCAGTGTAGACAAGGTGGTCACGCGGCGATGAAATAGTGACAGAGGGACGAGGTGTTGTTATCTAAATGACCCTCTATATTTTGAATATCTTCTTCTCCCTCTCTATTTTTTTTTAAATGGGGGGAGCGACACCTATCATTTTCTGGCACAGACACAATGGTTACACGTGCTGATGCAGTGTTAGAAGGAGGGGGTGTCATTATCAAAATGACCTCTTACATTTTTAATCTCATCTTTTCTCTCTTTTTTTGCTTTTGTTCGAAGAGGGGTGGTTTCTACCCTTTTTTGCACAAACACATTGGTGACGTAGCGTTGAGCTGCGTCAAAGGGAGGGGTGCCATGATAAAAATGACCCCCCTTGTTTTTAATCTCCTCTTTTCTATTTTTTCTTTTAACAAGAAAGGGGCGCCACCTACCCTTTTTCAGCGTAGACATAATGGTGATAGTGTTCACGTAGTGTTGGAGGGAGGGAGTTTCATTATCAAAATGACCCCTTGTATTTTGAATCTCTTCTTCTCTCTCTTTTATTTTTGATTGGAGAGGTGCATCACCTACCTTTTTCCGATGCAGATAAGGTGGTGACACAATGCTGATTTAGTGTTAAAGGGAGGAGGTAACATTATCAAAATGACCCTCTGTGTTTTCAATCACTTCTTCTCTCTCTATTTTTCTTGATTGGAGAGGGGCGACACCAATGCTTTTTCGACGTTGAGAAGGTGTTGACATGATGCTGACATAGTGTCAGAGGGAGGGGGTGTCGTTATCAAATGATCCCCTACATTTTGAATCTCTTCTTCTCTCTCTTTTTTTTCTTTTAACCGTGGAGGGGATGCCTACTATTTTTTGACACAGACATGGTGGTGACACAGTAATGACACAACACTGAGCAGCGTCGAAGGGATAGGGTTCCATTATCAAATAATCCCTTGCATTTTGAATCTCTTCTTCTCTCTATTGTTTTTACCATAGAGGGGTGCCGCCTACCCATTTTCTATGTAGATGCAATGGTGACGCTGTGCTAATGCACTATCAAAGGAAGGGTTTGTTGTTATCAAAATGACCCCTTGCATTTTCAATCTCTTCTTCTCTATCTACCTCTTTTTTTTTTTACTAGAGAGGAGTGGTGCCTACCCTTTTTTCGGTGCAGCCACAGTCATGATGGGGTGGTGATGTGATGCGGATGCACTATCGGAGGGAGAGGGTGTCGTTATCCAAATTACAACCTGCATTTTAAATCTTTACTTCTGTCTCTATTTTCTTTTTTTCACTAGAGAGGGGCAATGCCTATCCTTTTTCGGTGCAGACACGGTGGTGATGTAGAGCTGATGTAGTGTCGAAGGGAGGGGTGTCGTTATCAAAATACCTTGCTGCATTTTTAATCTCTTCTTCTTCTCTCTCTCTCTCTTTATGATCGGGATGGTGTGGTGCCTATCCTTTTTCTTGGTAGACACGATGGCGATGCAGTGCTAATGCAATGTTAGAGGGAGAGGGTGTCATTATCCAAACGACCCCCATATTTTAAATCTCTTCGTCTCTCTCTATTTTTTTTATTGGAGAGGGGTGGTGCCTACATTTTTTTGACACAGTGGTGATGCAGTGCTGATGCAATGTCAGAGGGAGGGGGTGTTGTTATCAAAACTTTTCCCTGCATTTTGACTCTCTTCTTCTCTCTCTCTCTCTGTTTTTATTAGAGAGGGGAGGCACTACGCTTTTCTAACATATACACACTGGTGACATAGCACTGATGCAGTGTCAGAGTGAGAGCGGGGGGGGGGGGATGTTATTAAAACGATCCCCTACGTTCTGAATCTCTTCTTCTCTCTCTGTTTTTTTTTTTGTTAACGGAGAGGGGCGATGCCTACCCTTTTCTGGCACAGACAAGGTGGTTATGTAGCGCTGATGTAGT